>JAWVWN010002547.1:0-39309 GCA_037367305.1 Phrynocephalus vlangalii
AAGGCATCGAGACCTCCTCCAGGCAAGGCAGACAGGCCTAGTGGGAGGGGACTTTGCTCTTAGTCCGTGGGAGGCCCTCGGATGCCCCCCCAAAAGAAGGGAAGAATCAGCCCCCCCAGCTCATTTGCTCTACTTGGGATGATGGTGACTGAAAACCCTACGTGTCTCTGGTGGGGGAAGGCCAACTGGGGGGGGGGAGTGTGATGGGCTCCTATCACCCCCTCCTGCCCCCCATAAAGTCCCATTCTTTATTTATGGGATGTGTTTTGAGCCTGCTTTTCTCAATCAAGTCAGCTTTCATCCTAAAATACTCAAATGTGCTTGAGATCTTTAAAAAAAGTAGTAAGCAGACCAAAAGTGGGAAAGAATTAACAGGGATAGTGTTGGAAAATGGTGAATGAAAGCCGTGCCAAAATCCAGAGGGCGAGTACACCGGCCCTGTGAGGTGGGGAACTGCGAGCAGAAAAGGGCTGCCAGATTTCATTTCATTTTAGATTTTGGGTTGTGGTCCCAGAGAAGCAATCAGGTGGGCTTGTGCCTGTCCTGCCAGGAGCCTGACTCGACCGCAGTCACGTGACAGGAAAGGGAAATTAGGAAAACCTGTGAACAAGAAATGGAAATATAGACAATAGAATGGAGGAAAAGGCTGGAAGGAAGCCAGCCACGAATACAGTAAATGTCCACCTTTCAGTAATCTTATTTATAAATCCCTGATTATCAGTTTGGGGGGAAAAATGAAGAGCAAATAAGGAGATAGTGTTCCATTGCCCTAAATTGCAATCTAACTTTGAAACAAAGCAGAGTCTATCTTTTTTTTAAAGGAATCTTTATTGCCCCCTTGCAGGAGCAACAAAATGTCATGGTTGGTATATTCAACTCCTATAAAACATTCCACATAGATTTAAAAGCAGCTACAACACATACAACATGACATATAAAATAGGCTGACTTCAAAGTCCAGAATTTCCATTTAAGGCCAATATTGCCGTAAAAAAGTAGCTATTCTTGAGACAGCTTGTTTTCACCCTCAGTACTCTATATCTCCATCCTGATGGCGGCAACTTGAAGAGGCAATGACCAAGATGCGATGGATCTCTTAATACTGTATATCTAATGCTTTACAGTGGTGCCTGGTAGTATAAATTTGTTGTAGGGTGGAGAGTGAACAGCCCACAATACTTTCCACAATTCTTATGATTCGGTGCAACACTGTCCTATCCGATGGGTACAATTTCCATACCACACACATAGCCCGTAAGTAACCACACTCTCAGTAGCACATGAAAGAAGGCCAGCAGCAGCTTTTGCGGAAGATGGTTTTTCCATAAAGTTCTGAAGAAAAATAGTCTCTGCTGAGCCTTCTTTGCAAGGTCCTTTGTGTTGACACCCCAGGACAGATCCTCCTGTAACTCAATGCCTCCTGTAACTCAATCTCCCTTGTCATCCAGGGCTTCCTGTTTGGATAGATCTTCATCCGGTGCTTTTGTGTCACACTGTCAGTACAAAATCTGATATAGTCCAACGCTACCTCAGTGTAAGTTTCTAAATCCAGTTGGGCAAATGCCTCCCAATCAGTGCCATAAAAACAATCCTGCAGCTGATGAGATGCTCCTGCTGGCCATATCACGATATTCCTCTTTATTGTTGGCATCCACTTTCCCAAAGGTATATATTCAGGAGTCAGAAGTAGAGACACAGGATCGGATTGGCCCAAGTGTGCTAATGGTGCAACCTTATAGGCCTGTTTGACATTCGTGTACAATCTATCTCAAAGTCCTTTCTCCCCTGGTTGCACAATCAATATGCTGATGGAATTTCGGTAGAACCACTTTCAGATCCGCCTGGTTAAGAGTCCCGCATACAATAAATGCATTGTAGCCTGCTTTTGTGTGTGTGTGTGTGTGTGTGTGTGTGTGTGTGTGTGTGTGTGTGTGTGTGTGTGTGTGTGTGTGTGTGTGTGTGTGACTCTTCATGACCCCATGTCCATGGAGTTTTCTTAGCAGGAATACTGGAGTGGTTTGCCAGTTCCTACTCCATGCCTGCTTATAGCATTGTGCAAAAGATCCAATGCCTCCTTGATATTCGACATCAGGTGTAATATACACTATAGTTATCCGTTCTACTATAAATTCAGGCCTTTTTGTCACTTGCTCCCCAATTCAGATTTTTGGGCAGGCATAAAAAGAAGGTTGCAGAGAAATTGCTTGCCCCACCAGCTTCCGCCTCCCCACTGTCCCAGCTGAGACCCCCCCTTTTGACCCACTAACCCGACTCGCTCTTTCTCTCTCTCCCCTTTGCGCATGCGTCCCTCGGAGACCATAGAGAGGAGGGCGGAAGGAAGGGCGCCTCTCAATCCGCTTCCCTCTTCCGTTTGGTTCTTGAGGTCTTTCCGCCTCCGTTGTCAATCACGTTTGGGGGCGGGGAAACGATGGGAACGTAGAGCTATGAAGATGGTAGAGGCTCCTCTCCGCATCAAACAGGAAGCTCACCTCTATGGTCCCCGTTGGACGCCTGCGCAAAAGGTCCCTTTGTAGTTCCCCCCCCCCCGCGTCTGGAAGACCCGGAAGGAGGTGAGCCATGGGGGAGGGGGGCTGGGGGGGTCTCCTCTTGGGAGGGAGGGGGCATTCCCGAAGGGGAGCAAGGGTGTGGGGGTGTTTTTCTTTTTATTATGAATCCCTAGAAGTCAGAAAAAAGGACATTAAGGCGCCTGCTGTTCGAAAAAAGTCTTTGGTTTCCTTGATCCAGGAATCCTCCAGACTGAAGACTGAATTTACTTCTTTTCTCCAAAGGAGGAGAACTCAGAGGATCCCTCCTGGCTTTCCTTGGGGAGAAAAAGAGAAGAATTAACCTCAAAGTCTCTGCAACTTCTGCAAAGGCAGGTGAGATCTCCTTTATTCTTTTGATAAGAAGGGATCGCCGTGTAATTGCTAGGCTGCCGTCTGTTGTCAAGCTTAAATAACTACTCCAGGTAATTATTGTATTCCAAATAACAAGTAACGTCAGGGGCATTCGCAGCAGCAACAGCCGTATATTCCTTCAAGACATCCTGCCTTTGTAATTGTTATTTTTCTATTTATTTTATAGGCCTGTTGTTTTGTCCACAGTCCCTATCTTTTGCTCGCTGAGTGTCTCCTTGTAATATTACTGTGAAGCGGGAGGGGAGGTAAAGCTAAGCAACTTGGTCTCCTTATATATATCTCCCCATAGCGCTTCAATCACTCTCTGTGTCCTCTAGGAATCTGTCCCGGGACTGGCGCTTTCCAACCTCTTCCTAAATGACCTGAAGACCAGGATAAGCAGGGAGGGGGTGCTTGTTTCGGGTATGTTTATCCTTTGGTTGGAGACCTCCCAGGGGCAGAATGCTAGATGGTGTGGTTTGGAGGCATAATAGTTGAAGGGACACTGAGGTGGGTGTGATATTCCCTGTTCTTCAACGTACTCGCAAAGGACTGTGGTGGTGGTGGTGGTGGTGAAATCCCCACATTTTAGGGTTTTTTTTTGAATCTGCCAACTTTAATCTGAATCCTATTTTAAATGATTTCCAGGTAACCCTGTTGCCCATAGGACATGGGGCTAAATATCCCCTATTTTAACAGAGCTTCTAATGCTATTCTCCCGAATGCCTGGTTTATACCCTTGGGCCTCTGGTAGCCTGTCTTCTCTGGGGACCCCCAGCCAAGAATTTCCTCGCATGGTTCCAGGGCTAAGAACGTCTACTGAAACTCAAAAGAGGAAATCTCTTTTCCCCCTCACCAATCTTCAGGGAGCATCTTCTCCAGCCATTGCTGTCCCATCCATTGAACCTGCTTCTTTCCTCTCTTGTTGTGGTTTAGGGACAGAACCTTCCTTCATTTCATCTTCTGATCCTTCTACACCCTCCATAAATAGACTGCCCAGTTAATGCAGACCTTTGAAGAACCAACTGAATTACAGAACCCAAGTGGCCATGAATTCATTTCCTTTGAGTCTCTGTTTCTGTACTGTATATTAGTTACTTGTTTTACTGTGAATCTTTGGTTTATACTAATTCTCTCTTTTTGTGTGCATGAAACCTCTTCTGAAGAGCTCTATGTGAGTGTGGAATACTCATTTCCAGGGAATCTGCAGGCTCTGGTAGTTGCCCAGAAACATGTCCCTCTCCTGTCTGTCACAGTATACTTTGATGAACAGCGGCTTGTACTTGATGGCCCTATAGGCCGCCTCCAACTCCACGGTTCTGTTCTTCTGTGTCTCTGTGATTGTAATTGCTTCGGCATTAAATGTATCCCAAACATTCATTTCATAGAATCCTAATGTTGGAAGAGAGCTCAAGGACCAACTAGTCCAACCCCCTGCCATACAGGAACCCCCATCACAGTATTTCTGACAGGTGGCCATCCAGCCTCTGCTTAAAATCTTGCATTTGGACCATCTACTACCACTCTTCCTCGAGGCACATAGTCATAGAGCAGGGGTCCTCAACCTAAGGCCCCAGGGCCGGATGTGGCCCCCCAAGGTCCTGAATCCGGCCCCTGGAACCAGTTGCAACCCCCCAACTACCCCCTGTTTTGTGAGCAAGCAAGCCTCTGCAACTGCTTTTGGACTGTAATCCGGCCCCTAGTGGTGTCTGGGTGGTGGTGGACCGGCCCGCTGTTTGAAAACTTTGAGGACCCCTGTCGTAGAGGATTAGAGAGAATGCTGAGGTGGATTGATTTCTCTTCAAAGCACTGAATTGGTGCAAAATCCCAATATTCCTAGGTTCACTTTGATTCTATCCACTACGTATGAGTAGCCTCTTGAATGATGTCAAATAAATTCAGCTGCCCACATGGAGCAGGGTGGGAAACAAGACGTTTTGTCGTTTTATCCACCCACATTACAGCTATAGCCTCTCCTATTCCTTTTAAGATTTACAAATGTTTGAAAAAGTCGGGCAGTTAACAAGTGCAAAAATAATAAATTAATTAATTAATATATTTTAATTCTTCCCCATGCCGAGGTCTACATTTTCCAGCCCAAAGGGCCTGAGGGCTACTACACTAATAACTACTTAGAAATTTAATCCGTTCCGTGCGCATGCTCATAAGCAGAAAAATTCGTAACTATAGCAGCGGTTTCCTATAGGAATGCATTGAAAATCAATCATTCTGGAGGGAAAGGATTGCAATGCATTCCTATGGGAAGGCTGACCATGCACACGCTCAAGCCGGTGCGGGTCGGTGCAAGGGAGGCATGTCCATGGTTGTGCAGATGGCCCCTTCCAAGGGGCGAGCCACGTGACTCAAGGGAGGTGTGTCCGTGGCCACACAGGTTGCCCCTTGGAAGGGAAAAGAGGAGGAGGAGGCCAGAGGGGGCTGAGAGTTGAGCCCCGGAGGGGTTGGGGGGGGGAATCACACGTTTTTAAAAAAGCTTCCAGCAGCCCAAGCAAGCGGTGGTGGCGGATCCGCATAACCAGGCACATGCCTCCCTTGCACCCACTGGAGTCAGCACTGGTGGGTGCAAGGGAGGTGCGTGCATCCTTGCGAGCAGCCCAGGCAAGTAGCTGTGGCAGATCTGCCACCGCTGCTTGCCCAGGCAGTTGGAAGACTTTTTTAAAAAGGTGTGCTTCCCCCCCCCCCACCCTGCCCAGGGCCAACTCACCTCTCCTCCCTCTCCAGCTGGCTCCTCTTCCCCCCCCCCTTCTGCCTTCCAGCCTCCTCACTCACCTCCACCGTGTTTGCTGCGCAGCTGGGGCAGGCTGAGCCAGCAGCGGGGTCATGGTCTCTGTGAGGTGGCCTTGGTGGTGGGGGGAGGAGGAGAGAAGAAGGGTGGGAGGGAAGGAGCCATGGGGGGGAGGGTGAGGAAGAGGGGAGATGTCACCATGCAAAGTAGGTGGGTGCGCCCACGACCCCGCCTCGCTGTCACCTACCCCTTGAACTGCCCTGCTTGGCTGAGGCACTGGGCTGGCAGAGCCAGAACTTGGCTGGGGCAATGATGGTCCTTGGGATGGGGGAGGGAGGGGTGGAGAACTTGTCCTCTCATTTTTAATTGATGGCTGCCGGGCTACCGTAGAACCCTTCGCTGGCTCCTGGTAGCCCACAGTCTACCTGTTGGATCGGCCATTGTTGGAGGGACAAGGATCCCAGTTGGGAAGGCTGGGGGGAAGACAAAGGCCTGCTGAATTGGGCAAGGGGTGCAACCGATGGGCAGCAGGGGGAGAATCAAGGATCCCCAGGAAGGAAGGAAGGAAGGAAGGAAGGAAGGAAGGAAGGAAGGAAGGAAGGAAGGAAGGAAGGAAAGGAAGGGCTTTCCGTCAGGCCTGGGAGGAGAAACGAACCCAACATATTCCAAATGAACAAACTGTTTGTCCTCAAAGGTGGCCTTTCCTATTGGATGGTTTTATTTTCCCATTCGCTTCCCTCCTGTGAGCGTGCAGAATTGACACCCCCACCCTCCAAGTCACCCCCTCCCCCTCTGTACCTGCCCTCCCCCTCCTCCTCCCACAGAGACCCTGACCTAAACCCCTGGGACCCTCCCTTGCCTTCTCCATCTGCCAAGCAGAATCCCCGGGTGTCCTTTTCTTCCCCCTTCCAGGAAAATCATGGGGGATGGTGAGGGTCTTTTGGGGTGGATGGAAAGGGCCCTTCTCTCCTCCTCCCTCCTCATAAACCCTCCCTCTTTCCCTCTTCCTTTTGCAAGGGGGGAATAATGTTTTTAAAGGAGGGTAACTGATTATGATTTGGGGTTTTGTGTGTGAGAGAGTGTGTGAGTCCCCCTTCCCTCCCTCCTGGTTCTGCCTTAAGTCAAAGTCTTTCTTTGCCTCTCTTATCATCTTCTTACCCAGCTTGCTGGGGGGGAGGCAATGTGTAGCCTGCACACTGTAATTAAAATTGTAAACAACCCTGAGACTACTTATAGTGGTATGGGGCAGTATATAAGCAGAACACTTTGCTTTTTACATTTCTTTTGCAAGAGTTTATGTTCCTTTTTATTTTCCTCATTTGGGGAGGATTTCCATTTATGGAAAGACATTTCCTTGCACTGTAGAGCCTCTCTAACTTTACTCGTTAACCATGCTGGTGCCCTCTTTGACTTTGATGAGCTCTTTCTTTGCGGTATGCACTTGTGTTGGGCCTCTACTACCATTGTTTTAAACAGGCTCCATGCACTCTGAAGAGATTTGATTATTTCTATCTTCCCTTTCATTGTCTTTCTAACTCGTTTCCTCATCTTAGGGAAGTTTGCCCTTCAGAAATCAAGGGTTTTTGTGTTTGATTTGCTTGACACTCTTCCTCCAACACGCAAGGCAAAGGAGATTGCAGCATGGTCACTGTTCCCCAGGGGCTCAGTGACATTCACATCCCTGACCAGGTCCTGAGTATCACACAGTATTAGATCCAGGGTTTACTGTTCTCGGGTGGGCTCTATGACAAGTTGCTCTAAGGCACAGTCATTCAGCATGCCAAGAAACCTGGTTTCTCTTTCTTGCCCAGAGCTCGCATTGGCCCAGTCAATGTGGGGATAATTGAAGTCCCCCATGATTACTATCCTGTCCCTCTTAGACACCTCCATGATTTGGCTCCTCATTTCAAGGTCCCCCTCAAGTTTTTGATCTGGTGGACGATAGCACACCCCCACTACCACATCGCTCCTTGGACCGGGTAGTTTAACCCACAGTGATTCTATGGTGGATTCAGACCCACCATCAATCTCCTATCCGCTGGCTTTTACCCCTTCTTTGACATAGATGGCCACTCCACCTCCAACCCGACCCTCTCTAAACTTTCTATAGAGTTTATAGCCTGAGATTGCTGTATCCCACTGGTTCTCCGCATTCCGCCAGGTTTCTGTTATGGCTATTAAATATCTCCAAAATGTCCTGGAAAGTTGTCCAGAACAGTCCATAAGGAGGTAATAGCCAATCAATGTCCATTAAGTGGTGACCATTTCAAAGTCAAGGTTTTAAACCATCCTCAGACTTAGGCAATCAGCCTCAGGTATCCCAAACAGAATTAAAAAAAAGTCCCCAAACTCCCCCAAACAGGACCAAAAGAACAAAAGCAAAGTGTAAGATGGGACAGAGATAGTAGCAAAACTAAAAACCAGCAGATCTGAAAGCCCAAACTCAGGAAAAACTAAACAAGAGGGAAAAGAGAGGATCATTTTGGTTCAAAAGGTGACAGAATTCTTCAACATATAAAAGTGCATACACGTGCTGGTAAAGAAATCAGTACACATTGGTAAAAATTGGCAGTGAGCATAAGGGGC
Source organism: Phrynocephalus vlangalii (assembly GCA_037367305.1). Lineage (NCBI taxonomy): Eukaryota > Metazoa > Chordata > Lepidosauria > Squamata > Agamidae > Phrynocephalus > Phrynocephalus vlangalii. The sequence continues at coordinate 8,227 of JAWVWN010002547.1, forward strand.
ATCCCTGTTTGCATCAATTTGGGTATTCCAGTTTGGATCATGAAATTCAACAAACACACACACACATTATCCTCTCTCCAGACTGAGGGGAGCGTTTCAGCCTTCCCCTGGCAGGAGGAGGATTCATTGGCCATTTCTGGTCAAAAGAAAAATGAAAACACTCAGGACCCTCCCCCCCCCGCCCACCACCTCAAATAAATCAGACTGGGTGAAATCCCTCAAAAGCTGCCATTCCAAAACAAGATATAACCAACTTGGAAAGGCGGGAGAGACTCCAATAGGATGGCCCGGGTCCCAGGCTAGTGGGTTTCAAACTCAAGCAGGCACGGGGAGTCCTAGACTCCAAAATGGGGGTTGCTGACAGATACCCTTTCTCAAAAGAGGTGGGGGACTTAGGCACCATCTGACTGCCACTTGTCATGCTAGCCTTTCAGTGATCCCCAGGCAAATCAGAAGCACCTCAGATCTCAACCAGGAAGGTCAAGGCGAACACCCATGCTTAATTTCGCACCTACCCAGCCACTGTCTACCTAAGAAGCCTATTCAGACCATTGTCTACTTATGAACCTCACGGTGAACTATAAGTTGGTACCAACCTCTTAGCCTGACAATGCTGCTTGGATGAGCAGTGAAACGCTTCAGTCTCACAAGAAGAATACAATTGCCATGACTCAACTTCCAAATAACATCACCTTCAGGACTGAGAATCTCCACAGACAAGCAAAAAGGAAGGTCAAATATTTTTACTATTAAATGAAAATGAATGATCCAATTATTATTCTTTGTCTCTTCTGTAGCCAACTGCATTGGCCTCTCTGGAGGAGGAGAGATGTGTGTGTTGTAAATAAATACATAATAAATAAACCCACAATCTCACTCTCTACACCAGAACACAGAAGATGCCGGCCACAGAGACTGGTGAAATGTCAGGAAGAACATGGCCAAACAGCTAGAAAACTCCACTACAGTATTCATTAACACTATTACTAAAGACTACAGCACGACTGTCCAAACTTCGGCCCTCCAGATGTTTTGGACCAACACTCCCAAAATCCCAAGCCTGTATTGTCAGTGACAAAGGACTGTGGGAGTTGTGGTCCAAAACATCTGGAGGGCCGAAGTATCGGCACCACTGGACTAATCAAGACCAAGGAAGGGGATAGTGTTCCATTAGACTAAATCTGTTGCAGTTTACCTATGAAACAAGCAGAGTCTATCTGCAGGTTAAAAAGACAAAATGAATGAATGAAACAGATTAAGGTAGTAACAACGAAGAATGATCTTGACGGTGAAAACCTTCTGAGAGTGGAGAAATTGTATAAATTCATGCAGAGTATAGAGCACTTCACCCAAAAGAGCAACCCTCAATCGCATCTAAAAACTCTCACAAGAGAAATCATGTAAAAGCATACAAAATAGACACCTTCATCAAAAAAGTCACCTTGGTTTTTGTAAAACAAATAGGCAAAGTGGAGAAAACTCATGAGTGCAAAGAATGTGGAAACAACTTACATAAGAAGACCCATGCTGGATCAGGCCAAAGGCTCATCCAGTCCAGCCTCCCGTATCTCACAGTGGCCCCACCAGATGCGTTTGGGAGCGCATGGGACTAGATATCTGTCTCCTGATACCACTCCCCTACATCTGGCCCTTGAAGTACCCTGGTTTTAAGCCTGGGGATTACACATCTCCATCATGGTTTGTAACCTGTGATGGACTTTTCCTCCAGGAATCTGTCCAATCCCCTTTTGAAGGCATCCAGGCCAGATGCCATCACCACATCCTGTGGCAGGGAGTTCCATAGACTAGCAACGCACTGGGTGAAAAATATTTTCTTTTGTCTGTTCTTACTCTCCCAGCCCTCAATTTGAGTGGATGTCCCCTAGTTCTGGTATTTTGTGAGGGGGAGAGGAGCTTCCCTCTATCCACTTTACTCATGCCCTGCATTATTTTGTACGTCTCAATCATATCCCCCCTCAGGTGCCTTTTTTCCAGACTAAAGAGCCTTTCCTCATAAGGGAGGTGCCCCAGCCCAGTAATCATTTTAGTCCCTCTCTTCTGCACCTTTTCCAGTTCCACTGTGTCTTTCTTGAGATGCGGTGACCAGAATTGTACACAATACTCCAGGTGCGGCCTTACTATTGTTTTGTATACTGGCATTATAATGTTGGCTGTTTTATTTTCAATCCCCTTTTTGATAATCCCTAGCATGGAATTGGCCTTCTTCACCGCTGCCACACATTGGGGAGACACCTTCATGGAGCTGTCCACCAACACACCAAGATCTCTTTCCTGATCTGTCACGGATAACTCAGAGCCCATGAGTTGATAGATAAAGTTTTGATTTTTTTGCCCCAATATGCATTACTTTACATTTGGCTACATTAAAACACATTTGCCATTTCGTAGCCCATTCCCCCAGTTTGGAGAGATCCTTCTGGAGCTCTTCACAATCTTCTCTGGTTTTTACCACACGGAAAAGTTTTGTGTCATCGGCAAACTTGGCCACCTCAATGCTTATCCCTGTCTCCAGGTCATTTATGAACAGATTGAAAAGCACGGGTCCCAGGACAGAGCCCTGGGGCACACCGCTTTTCACCTCTCTCCATTGTGAAAATTTCCCATTGACACCTACTCTTTGTTTCCGGGATCTCAACCAGTTCTCAATCCCCTGACTGTGCAATTTTCTCAGCAGCCTCTGGTGAGGGACTGTGTCAAAAGCCTTTTGAAGATCCATATAGACTATATCCACCGGTTCACCCAAATCTACATGCCCGTTGACCTTTTCAAAAAATTCTAAAAGATTTGTCAGACAAGACTTACCCTTACAGAAGCCATGCTGATTTTTTCTCAGCAAGGTTTGTTCTTCTATGTGTTTTAAGTTTTTCTCTTGGATGAGGCTTTCCACCATCTTCCCTGGGACAGATGTAAGGATAACAGGCCTGTAGTTATCCGGGTCCACCCTCCTTCCTTTTTTAAAAATTGGTGTGACATCTGCTATCCTCCAGTCCCATGGCACTGTGGTCGTTTTAAGAGACAAGTTGCATATTACCGTTAAGAGATCTGCAATTTCATTTCTCAGTTCCCTAATAACCCTTGGGTGGATGCGATCTGAGCCCGGTGACTTGTTAATCTTCAAAATTTATCAATTAGTCCTAAAACATCCTCTCTTTTAACCTGTATTTGATTTAATTCTTTAGTCAAGACAGGCCGTTCAGGCAGCGGAATCTGCTCAAGGTCTTCTGTCATGAAGACAGAAGCAAAGAACTCATTTAATTTCTCTGCAATTTCCAAGTCTTCCTTAATCTCCAGTCGTTCCTGGAGGAGAACCATGTCCTGGATCCCTTCCAATCTGGGTTCAGGCCGCATCATGGGACGGAGACGGCCCTGGTCGCTCTGCACGATGATCTGTTGAGGGGGGCCGACAGGGGTTGCTCTACCCTGCTGGTCCTCCTCGACTTGTCAGCGGCTTTTGATACCGTTGACCACGGTATCCTGCTGGGGCGGCTCTTGGAGGTGGGGATCGGGGGATCGGCCTTTGGCTGGCTCCGTTCCTTCCTTGAGGGTCGTACCCAGCGAGTGAGCTTGGGGGGTGAGTTGTCGGCTCCCTGGACACTCTCTTGTGGGGTGCCTCAGGGGTCGTCCCTCTCCCCAATGCTCTTTAACATCTACATGAAGCCGCTGGCTGAGATCATCCGGAGTTTTGGAGTCTGCTGTCATCAGTACGCTGATGACACGCAGCTCTATCTCTCCTTTTCCACCTGTGCAGTGGAGGCCGTCCAGACCCTTGACCGCTGCCTGGCTGCAGTTTTGGACTGGACCAGGACCCACAGACTCCGGCTCAACCCCGGGAAGACCGAGGTTATGTTCTTTGGGGGCGGCCCAGATGGGTACTGTGGCCCTCTTCCCAGTCTGGATGGGTCCGCCCTCCAGCTGGCGCAAAGAGTGAGGAATCTGGGCGTCGTCCTGGATCCGGGTCTGACCCTGGAGCTCCAGGTGTCAGCCGTGACCAGGTCGGCCTTTTATCATCTAAGGTTAATCGCCCAGATTCGCCCGTACCTTGACGGGAGCTCCCTGAGGACTGTGGTACAGGCATTGGTCATGTCGAGGCTGGATTATTGCAACGCTCTCTACATGGGGCTCCCCTTGAACCTTGTTCGGAGATTGCAGCGGGTCCAGAACGCGGCGGCCAGGCTGGTGGTTGGTGCGTGTTGTTTCGACCACATCATTCCCATCCTGGTCCGCCTCCACTGGTTGCCCGTTGCCTCCCGAATAAGGTTCAAGGTGTTGGTTTTGGCTTACAAAACCCTCCATGGCTTGGCCCCTGTTTATCTGGCGGAGCGGCTTCACCGACAATCAGATCGAGCCCGACCCACCCGTTCATCTCTGGCCCTCTCGCTGCAGACGATCTCCCCGAGGGAGGCCCGCAAGACAAGTACCCATGGGCGGGCCTTCTCGGTGGTGGTGCCACCTATGTGGAACAACTTGCCCAGGGAGTTGAGGCAGGCTCCAACGTTGGCGTCCTTTAGGAAAGGATTGAAGACCCTCCTTTTCAGGGATGCCTTTAATAATGACTAGAGTACCTTTTTCCCCCCTCCCTTCCTTCCTCCCCCCCCCCCCCATATGCCGTAAGTCTGCCCCTGCCATTGCTACTGTTCTTTGCCTTTTGGGCTTTTGTGTAAACCGCCCTGAGTTCCCGCTTGGGAAGTAGGAGCGGTATAAAAGTTTTAAAATAAATAAATAAATAAATAAATCTCCCCTTTTCCTTCCTCACCATCCAGAGGGCCAACTGGTTTTCTGGCAGGTTGTCTACTTCTAACATATTTAAAGAAGCTTTTACTCTCCTTGCGCTTTAGAGCCTCTCTAACTCCACTCGTTAACCATGCCGGTGCCCTCTTGGACTTAAATGAGCTCTTCTTTCTTTGTGGTATGCACTTGTGCTGGGCCTCTGTTACCGTTGTTTTAAACAGATTCCATGCACTCTGAAGAGACTGGATTCTTCCAACCTTCCCCTTCAATTTCTTTCTAACTAGTTTCCTCATCTGAGGGAAGTTTGCCCTTCGAAAATCAAGGGTTTTTATGTCTGATTTGCTTGACACTCTTCCTGCAACATGCATGGCAAAGGAAATTGCAGCATGGTCACTGTTCCCCAGAGGCTCAGTGACATTCACATCCCTGACCAGGTCCCGAGTATCAGACAGTATTAGATCCAGAGTTGCCTGTTCTTGGGTGGGCTCCATGACAAGTTGCTCTAAGGCACAGTCATTCAGCAAGTCGAGAAACCCAGTTTCTCTTTCTTGCCTGGAGCTCGCATTGGCCCATTCAATGTGGGGATAATTGAAGTCCCCCATGATTACTATCCTATCCTTCTGAGACACCTCCATGATTTGTCTCCTCATTTCAAGGTCCCCCTCAAGTTTTTGATCTGGTGGGCAATAGCATACCCCAACTATCACATCACTCCTTGGACCTGGTAGTTTAACCCACAGTGATTCTATGGTGGAGTCAGACCCTCTGTCAATCTCCATTCTGCTGGATTTTACCCCTTCTTTAACGTAGATGGCCACTCCCCCTCCAACCCGCCCCTCTCTATCCCTTCTATAAAGTTTATAGCCTGGGATTGCTGTATCCCACAGGTTCTCTACATTCCACCAGGTTTCTGTTATGGCTATTATATCAATGTTATCCCTAGCTGCCAAATGTTCAAGTTCTCCCATCTTTGCTCAGAGGCTTTGAGCATTGGCGTAGAAGCACCTGTACAGTGGGTTCTGCAACAACAGCTGCTGCTTTGTTCTTTTCCCTCCACAGGTATTATTTTCAGTAGACAAACTATCATATTCCATTATTCTCCCAGTACTAATACCTGCTATGTCATCTCTATGTGATTCGCTACCCTTTCCAACCTCATTCCCTGTGGATGAGGTGTTCCGAACCGGATGCCACTCAGCTCCTGTCGGCTTTCCCCCAGTTATCAGTTTAAAAGCTGCTCTGCAGCCTTTTTGAGGTTGAGTGCCAGCAATCTGGTCCCACCATGATTCAAGTGCGACCCGTCCTTCCTGAACAGGTTTGGCTTCTCCGAAAATGTTCTCCAGTTCCTGACAAATCTAAAGCCCTCCTCTCGACACCATCGCCTCATCCACGCATTGAGGCTTCTGAGCTCTGCCTGCCTGGCGGGTCCTGCACGAGGAACAGGTAGCACTTCTGAAAATGCTACCTTGGAGGTCCTGGACTTCAATCTTCTTCCTAACAACCTGAACTTGGCTTCCAAGACTGACCGCTTGGCCTTCCCGACATCATTGGTACCAATATGTACCATGACAACTGGCTCCTTCCCGGTTCTCTCTAACAAGCTATCTAGATTTCTCGTGATGTCTGCAACCTTTGCACCTGGCAGGCAAGTGACCATATGGTTATCATGCTCATCACAAATCCATCCCTCCGTATTTCTAATTATAGAATCCCTTAGCAGAAGGAGCTTCTCTCCTGCAGCCTGTTCTTCTACAGTACATGTATCTGATCCTGTATCTCATCAATTGTGATGAGGGAGAGATCCTCAGGTGAAAGCAGTTGTTCCTCGGTGTGTGCCTCATGAGGTGTGATGAGGGAAATAGCCTCAAATTGATTGTGCAGTATGAGACTCTCTGAGCGATCCCTTGGCCTTCTACTCCTTTGAGTCACATTCCTCCACACATCTACCTTCTGGGTTGGGGAAGTGATTATATCCTCAGAAGTGTGCCCTGTCTCTTCTTGTACCTGGATAGTCTGTTCCGCTCTGTCCAAGAACTGCTCAAGCTCCTTAATATGTTGCTGGTTCGATATGCGGGCCTCTAGCTGCTGGACCTTCTCTTCTAATAGTGCAACCAGCTTGCACTTGCAGCAAGTGTAGTTCTCTGTGCATTTTGTCAAGATGACAAACATTGCACAAGTGTTACAAGTAACTACAGCTGCTCCCTCAGACTCCATTTTAATGAGTGCAGTATTCTGGGCCTTGAAGATTTTACAGTGTTACTAGCTACTACTCTAGAAATAATTATCTATTACCAATGTTCCTCCTTTTATGTCAAAAATAAAGTCTCTCGTGCCATCATGTGCGCAGGCCGGTCAGAGAGCCCTAGCTGAACTGCTCCAACCCAGAAACTTACCAGTGCTGTCTTCTTTCTCTTTTTCTCTCTCAGCAGTAGCTCTGCTTGGATTCACACCCAGGCTCAAATGCTGAGGCTCAAATGCTTCTTCAGGGGGAAAACACTTAGTGTAACTCCACCCCCAAGCTCAGTGGAAGGCTTAGTCTGGCACCAGCCCTGCTTCCTAGCAACTTCCTTTTTTTAGCTGATTAATGGCTCTTTGTATTTAAATGAGCAGTTAAAGTTAGCAGAGGCAGAGGTAAAACAGAGGTCAAAGAGCCCTAGCTGAACTGCTCCAACCCAGAAACTTACCAGTGCTGTCTTCTTTCTCTTTTTCTCTCTCAGCAGTAGCTCTGCTTGGATTCACACCCTGGCTCAAATGCTGTCATAACTTCAGTCATAACAGTGTCCTTACTGTTCATAAAAGGACTCACACAGGGGAGAAACCATTTAAATGCATGGAATGCGTAAAGAGCTTCAATCAAAGTGATGCCCTTAGTTCCCATCAAAGAACACATACAGGGGAGAAACCATTTAAATGCATGGAATGTGGAAAGAGCTTCAGCCAGAGCACTCACCTTACTTCCCATCATCTAACACATACTGGGGAGAAACCATATGAATGCATAGAATGCGGAAAAAACTTCAGTCAGAGCAGTAATCTTAGATCCCATCAAAGAACACATACAGGGGAGAAACCATATGAATGCATGGAATGTGGAAAGGGCTTCAGTGATGGCAGTAATCTTAGATCCCATCAAAGAACACATACAGGAGACAAACCATTCAAATGCATGGAATGTGGGAAGAGCTTCAGTCGGGGCTGTACCCTTAATTCCCATCAAAGAACGCATACAAGGGAGAAACCATTCAAATGCACAGAATGTGGAAAGAGCTTCAGTCAGAGAAGTACCCTTAGTTCCCATCAAAGAACACATACAGGGGAGAAACCATTTGAATGCATGGAATGTGGAAAGAGCTTCAGCAAGGGCAGTCACCTGAGTTCCCATCAAAGAACACATACAGGGGAGAAACCATTCAAATGCACAGAATGTGGAAAGAGCTTCAGTGATAGCCGTACTCTTAGTTCCCATCAAAGAACACATACAGGAGAGAAACCATTCAAATGCACAGAATGTGGAAAGAGCTTCAGTGATAGCCGTACTCTTAGTTCCCATCAAAGAACACATACCGGGGAGAAACCATTTAAATGCATGGACTGTGGAAAGAGCTTCAGTGATAGCCGTACTCTTAGTTCCCATCAAAGAACACATACAGGAGAGAAACCATTCAAATGCACAGAATGTGGAAAGTGGTTCAGTGATAGCAGTAACTTTAGATACCATCAAAGAACACATACAGGGGTAAAACCATTTAAATGCATGGAGTGTGGAAAGAGCTTCAGCAAGAGCAGTCACCTGAGTTCCCATCAAAGAACGCATACAGGAGAGAAACCATATGAATGCATGGAATGTGGAAAGTGCTTCAGCAAGAGCAGTAACCTGAGTTCCCATCAAGTAACACATACAGGGGAGAAACCATTCAAATGCACAGAATGTGGAAAGAGCTTCAGTGATAGCAGTAGCCTTAGATGCCATCAAAGAACACATACAGGGGTAAAACCATTTAAATGCATGGAATGTGGAAAGAGCTTCAGCAAGAGCAGTAACCTGAGCTCCCATCATCTAACCCATACAGGGGAGAAACCATTTCAATGCATGGAATGTGGAAAGAGCTTCAGTCATAGCAGTACCCTTCATTCCCATCAAAGAACTCATACAGTGGAGAAACCATTTAAATGCATGGAATGTGGAAAGAGCTTCAGGCAGAACACTCACCTTATTTCCCATCAAAGAACACATACAGGCGAGAGACCATAGGAATGTATGGAATCGGAACGAGGAATAGTCATAACATTTCTCTTGCTTCACATGAAAAAAATCAAATTGGTGAGAAACTATAACCCTGTCAGAAAAGAGTTATTTTCCTTTGGAATTGTCAGTAATTTACATTAAGGGACTCAGGTGGGAGAGTCCATAAACTGCCTGGAAACAGCTTCATCATGATCAATTGACTGGACCAGATTGAACTTCACCTGAAAGAATCTTTGCAGCAGCAAAACTGGAGGAGGCACAGATGGAATATAGAATGAAATAGAAGACAAGTGAAATCCTGATGAACTATCAGAGGATGAACTTTTTAATTCTGGTTTTAGACATGGTAGATGCATTAGTCTGTGCAAGAATATCAGGCAAAATTCAAACAAAACTAGAAATAAGTGTATGTTGGATGTTAAGTTTATTATATGTTAATATTGTTGGAATATGGGAAGATCTATAATCAGACATTATAGGGTTAAGCACATCCGATCTCGCTTGATTTCGGAAGCTAAGCAGGGTCGGCCCTGGTTAGTACTTGGATGGGCGACCACCAGGGAATACCAGGTGCTGTAGGACAGCTACCATTGGACAATATTTTTATGTGACATCTCAAAGATTCTCAGAGCTGGGGAAAAGAAAAGTTTATACTCAAGTCTATGAGAGAGAGGCTTGCTTGAGATTCAGCTTCAAGATGTAGTCATTTAGAAATAGTCCTAGCTAGCCTAGGCATTGTAATTTTCCATAGTATAAGATAGTGAGAATATCATAGGCTTTATTATTTTCAGGCAATATTATATGATTGTATCTGATAAGTATTTTTATATTTTCCATTGATTTTCCTTGGTTTTTATGAGTTGTTTTTTCATTTTTGTAATGTAGAATAGTGAATAAAGGGATTTCATGGAATTGATGCCCTCGGGCCATTTATTTTCTTTAAAAGAACCCACGGAAACTCAGGAAATTCTCAGCCAGAGATGCTCCTAACTCTGAGTTTTGTTACATGGGTTATTTTAAAGAAAACAAATGGCCTGAGAGGAATAGCTTCACCTTGCTCAGAAGCATGCATGGCACTTTAGCTTTTAGCTCTTGCTAGCTGCTGTAGCCTGTTGCCAACTCTATCCCTCTCTTTCCATGCCGATTGTCAGAGCGAGGCAGACTATGCGTGTTCGCCTAACGATCCTGGGCATTGCCTGAGCTGCCGTTACCTTATCTTATGTTACTTCATTTGGTATGTTTTTGTATGTACTGATAGTGTTTTGTTATTTCATTAGGAATGTCCCGTTTACCCTTTTCCCTGAGAAAAAGTTTATTTTTATATACTTCACTTTTGTCAATGAGTCTTCAGTCTAAAGTTTTTAACCGCAACAAATATAAGCTTTTGCGTACATGTCCACTTTTTCAGACATGAAAACAGAATGAAAGTATGGATGAACCATCAGTTTAATAAATACAACATTCTCAATATTCTTTGGTTGTGGGTGTCTGGTTTGTGTGGTATATTTTGTAGACATTTATGCCCTATATTTTTGTTTTGGGTTCTTTTATAAACATTCTTCCAGGAGACAAAACAGGCACAAGACCTGAGAAAAAGATGAGGTGAGGAGAGAGGAAAGAGAGAAGGAGTGTTAGGGCTGAAGACTGGGGAGCCAATTAAAAACTTTGGAGTGGTAAGAATATATAAAAGGAAAACTAAATTGAAAGGAGATGGCTTAGGAACGAATAAGAAAGTAAATCTACTCAAGTCATCAACAATTAATAGATAATATTTAGCCAAACCATGAGACTGCTGGTAAGGCCCTGCTACATCAGCAAACACAACCTGAAAGGGTGATTTCGAAATCCTATCATTTGACTTGACAAGAGGTTTTGCCCTGGCCTTTGTAATGTGATACATTTCACAAGACATATAGGACTCACACTGAGTCATCTTCATGCCTTCAACATACATTGACATTTTTGTAATGTTCTATAGTTTAAATGTCCCATTTTCTTATGCCAGTCATGCATGCAGTTTGTATATTGAGCCTGGTGTGTGAAACCAAGCAGACCTACTCCTGAGAGAGCAAAAGAGAAAGAAGTGAGCACTGGTAAGTTTCTGGGTTGGAGCAGTTCAACTAAGGCTGTTTTACCTCTGCCTCTGCTAACTTTAACTACTCATTTAAATACAAAGAGCCATTAGTCAGCCAAACAAAGAAAGTAGCTAGGAAGCAGGGGGTGGTGCCAGACTAAGCCTTCCTCTGAGCTTGGGGGTGGAGATACAGTAAGTGTTTTCACCTGAAAATAAAGTTTAGCCTCAGCATTTGAGCCTGGTGTGTGAAACCAAGCAGAGCTACTGCTGAGAGAGCAAAAGAGAAAGAAGTCAGCACTGGTAAGTTTCTCGGTTGGAGCAGTTCAATTTTCAAGACCCAGAATACTGCACTCATTAAACTGGAGTCTGAAGGCTCAGCTGTAGTTACCTGTAACACTTGTGCCATGTTTGTCATCTTGACAAGGCGCACAGAGAACTACACTTGCTGCAAATGCAAGCTGGTTGCACTATTAGAAGAGAACGTCCAGGAGCTAGAGGCCCGCATATGGAACCAGCAACATATTTAGGAGCTTGCGCTGTTCTTGGACAGAGCGGAACAGACTATCCAGGTCCAAGAAGAGACAGGGCACACTTCTGAGGATATAATCACTTCCCCAACCCAGAAGGTAGATGTGTGGAGGAATGTGACTCAAAGGAGTAGAAGGCCAAGGGATCGCTCAGAGAGTCTCATATTGCACAATCAATTTGAGGCTATTTCCCTCATCACACCTCATGAGGCACACACCGAAGAACAACTGCTTTCACCTGAGGATCTCTCCCTCATCACAATTGATGAGATACAGGATCAGGTACATGTAGATGAACAGGCTGCAGGAGAGAAGCTCCTTACATAAGAAGAGCCATGCTGGATCAGGCCAAAGGCCCATCTAGTCCAGCTTCCTGTATCTCACAGCTGCCCCACCAGATGTGTTTGGGAGCGCATGAGACTACATATCTGTCTCCTGATACCACTCTCCTGCATCTGGCCCTTGAAGTACCCTGGTTTAAACCCTGGAGGTTACACATCTCCATCATGGTTTGTAACCTGTGATGGACTTTTCCTCCAGGAATCTGTCCAATCCCCTTTTGAAGGCATCCAGGTCAGATGCCATCACCACATTGTGTGGCAGGGAGTTCCATAGACTTACAACGCGCTGGGTGAAAAAATATTTTCTTTTGTCAGTTCTTACTCTCCCAGCCATAAATTTGAGTGTATGTCCCCTAGTTCTGGTATTTTGGGAGAGGGAGAAGAGCTTCCCTCTATCCACTTTACTCATACCCTGCATTATTTTGTATGTCTCAATCATATCCCCCCTCAATCGCCTTTTTTCCAGACTAAAGAGGCCCAAATGTTTTAGCCTTTCTTCATAAGGGAGGTGCCCCAGCCCAGTAATCATTTTAGTCGCTCTCTTCTGCACCTTTTCCAGTTCCACTATGTCTTTCTTGAGATGCGGTGACCAGAATTGTACACAATACTCCAGGTGGGGCCTTACTATTGTTTTGTATAATGGCATTATAATGTTGGCTGTTTTATTTTCAATCCCCTTTTTGATAATCCCTAGCATGGAATTGGCCTTCTTCACCGCTGCCACACATTGGGGAGACACCTTCATGGAGCTGTCCACCAACACACCAAGATCTCTTTCCTGATCCGTCACGGATAACTCAGAGCCCATGAGTTGATAGATGAAGTTTGGATTTTTTGCCCCAATATGCATTACTTTACATTTGGTTACATTAAAACGCATTTGCCATTTCTCAGCCCATTCCCCCAGTTTGGAGAGATCCTTCTGGAGCTCTTCACAATCTTCTCTGGTTTTTACCACACGGAAAAGTTTTGTGTCATCGGCAAACTTGGCCACCTCACTGTTTATCCCTGTCTCCAGGTCATTTATGAACAGATTGAAAAGCACCGGTCCCAGGACAGAGCCCTGGGGCACACCGCTTTTCACTTCTCTCCATTGTGAAAATTTCCCATTGACACCTACTCTTCGTTTCCGGGATCTCAACCAGTTCTCAATCCATAAGAGGACCTGCCCTCTTATCCCCTGACTGTGCAATTTTCTCAGCAGCCTTTGGTGAGGGACTGTGTCAAAAGCCTTTTGAAAATCCAGATAGACTATATCAACCGGTTCACCCAAATCCACGTGCCTGTTGACCTTTTCAAAAAAATCTAAGAGGTTTGTCAGACAAGATTTACCCTTACAGAAGCCATGCTGATTTTCTCTCAGCAAGGTTTGTTCTTTTATGTGTTTTAAGATTTTCTCTTGGATGAGGCTTTCCACCATCTTCCCTGGGACAGATGTAAGGCTAACCGTCCTGTAGTTTCCTGAGTCCCCCCTCCTTCCTTTTTAAAAAATTGGTGTGACATCTGCTATCCTCCAGTCCTCCGGCACTGTGGCCGTTTTAAGAGACAAGTTGCATATAACCGTTAAGAGATCTGCAATTTCATTTCTCAGTTCCCTAATAACCCTTGGGTGGATGCCATCTGGGCCAGGTGACTTGTTAATCCTCAATTTATCAATTAGTCCTAAAACCTCCTCTCTTTTAACCTGTATTTGATTTAATTCTTTAGTCAAGAGGGGCGGCTCAGGCAGCGGAATCCGCTCAAGGTCCTCTGTTGTGAAGACAGACGCAAAGAACTCATTCAATTTCTCTGCAATGTCCAAGTCTTCCTTAACCTCCCCTTTTCCTCCCTCACCATCCAGAGGGCCAACTGGTTCTCTGGCAGGTTTTCTACTTCTAACATATTTAAAGAAGCTTTTATTATTACCCTTTATATTGCTAGCCATTCGTTCCTCAAAGTCTTTCTTTGCCTCCCTTATCATCTTCTTACATTTCTTTTGCCAGAGTTTGTGATCCTTTTTATTTTCCTCATTTGGGGAGGATTTCCATTTACAGAAGGACCTCTCCTTGCGCTTTAGAGCCTCTCTAACTCCACTCGTTAACCATGCCGGTGTCCTCTTGGACTTAAATGAGCTCTTCTTTCTTTGTGGTATGCACTTGTGCTGGGCCTCTATTATTGTTGTTTTAAACAGGCTCCATGCACTCTGAAGAGATTGGATTCTTCTAACCTTCCCCTTCAGTTTCTCTCTAACTAGTTTCCTCATCTGAGGGAAGTTTGCCCTTCGAAAATCAAGGGTTTTTATGTCTGATTTGGTTGACACTCTTCCTCCGACATGCATGGCAAAGGTAATAGCAGCATGGTCACTGTTCCCCAGAGGCTCAGTGACATTCACACCTCTGACCAGGTCCTGAGTATCACACAATATTAGATCCAGAGTTGCCTGTTCTCGGGTGGGCTCCGTGACAAGTTGCTCTAAGGCACAGTCATTCAGCAAGTCGAGAAACCCAGTTTCTCTTTCTTGCCCGGAGCTCGCATTGGCCCAGTCAATGTGGGGATAATTGAAGTCCCCCATGATTACTATCCTATCCCTTTTAGCCACTTCCATGATTTCTCTCCTAATTTCAAGGTCCCCCTCAAGTTTCTGATCTGGTGGACGATAGAATACTCCAACGATCACATCACTCCTTGGACCTGGTAGTTTAACCCACAGTGATTCTATGGTGGAGTCAGACCCTCTGTCCATCTCCATTCTACTGGATTTTACCCCTTCTTTGACATAGATGGCCACTCCTCCTCCAACCCGCCCCCCTCTATCTCTTCTATAGAGTTTATAGCCTGGGATTGCTGTATCCCACTGGTTCTCCGTATTCCACCAGGTTTCTGTTATGGCTATTATATCAATGTTATCCCTAGCTGCCAAATGTTCAAGTTCTCCCATTTTTGGTCGGAGGCTTCGAGCATTGGCGTAGAAGCACCTGTACAGTGGGTCCCGCAACAACAGCTGCTGCCTTGTTCTATTCGCCCCACAGCTTTTATTTTCAGTAGATGAACTGTCACATTCCTTTATTCTCCCGGTGCTAATACCTATACCTGCTATGTCTTCTATATGTGATTCTCTACCCTCTTCAACCTCATTCCCCGAGGATGAGGTGTTCCGAGCCACGCAGCTCCTGTCGGCTTTCCCCCAGTTATCAGTTTAAAAGCTGCTCTGCTGCCTTTTTGAGGTTGAGTGCCAGCAATCTGGTCCCATCATAATTCAAGTGCAACCCATCCCTCCTGAACAGGTTTGGTTTGTCCCAAAATGTTCTCCAGTTCCTGACAAATCTAAAGCCCTCCTCTTGACACCATCGCCTCATCCACGCATTGAGGCTGCATTTCATAAAGTACATTTCTTAGTTTATCTTTTGCACATAGCTTGCTTTTTATTCATTGCTTTACATATAGCTTTCTCAAACTGTATAGTGTAACCCCTCTGTCAAAACCTGAAAGAGACAGAAGATTATAAGAAAGGCTAGGAATGAATGCATAATACATTTTACAAGTCTTCCCTTAACCCTCTATGTATATATTTCCTCTCCCAGCCACTTTTCATTCCCTGTGAAAAGAAGAAAGTTAGTAGGATTTTTACAGGATACATGCATAGAAGCACCAGAATCCAAATCCAAAAGGCTTTTACAGGTATTTACAGTGGAGAGGTTCCTCTCTTCCCCGCCTGTGCAGCTGGGACTGGGTGGAGTCTCGCTTGCTGGTGTCTTTGCAACTGGACCCACATTTACCTCTCAGATGCCCTGGACACGACATTCAAGATAGCATTTTGCTACATTTGAGTTGTGTTTGTTCACTTTCATCCTCCTGGCTAGGAGTATTTATTGACTCTTCTCCCTCTCACAGAATGCCAGAACTAGGGGACATTCACTCAAATTAAGGGCTGGCAGAGTAAGAATATACAAAAGAAAATATTTTTTCACCCAGCGTGTTATTAGTCTGTGGAAGTCCCTGCCACAGGATGTGGTGATGGCATCTGGCTTGGATGCCTTCAGTGGGGGATTGGACAGATTCCTGGAGGAAAAGTCCACAGGTTACATCTCCAGACTTAAAACTGGGGTACTTCAAGGGCCAGATGCAGGGGAGTGGTATCAGGAGAAGATATCTAGTCTCATGCTCTTCCAGACATATCTGGTGGGGCCACTGTGATATACAGGAAGCTGGACTAGATGGGCCTTTGGCCTGATCCAGCATGGCTCTTCTTTTGACTTGGCTGCCTCAGGGGAAAAATTTGCTCTTGCTCTTTTAGTGCTCACAGCTGCGTTTTCTCCAATAATTATGTTAAGTATTTTGTATTGTTTTATTGTTATTTTTTTCTTGCGTATACTTTATGTCAGCAAATTTAAAGGGGGCAACAAATATAATAAATAATATTTACTTGTGCTTGACACAAAGCAGTGCAGCAGTAACGTAGATAAAATGTTAGTATTGATATAAAGGGTTTGCAGGGTAGGCTAACAGAAAGACAATGACAATGAATAGAGTAAAAACTCATGTATTCATATATACATCAAAATATACACAGCATAAACAACCAAGCATTATATACAATATAGCAAACAGACAAACAGAGTGTGGGGTAAACTGTTCTCACCATAACAGTCCCCAAGTTACAAATGGCAAGCTAGTGCTTTTTATACTATTCAGCACTCATAAGATCTGATGCAATCACTAATTAATAATCTGATGCAATCTGATCTATCCATTACAAATCATGATGTTACAATCAGTTCCACCTGTACTTCATCACTTAACATGCCTGTGATTACTAGTCTCTAACACTTGTGGATTAACATCATGACACTGCAGAATCTAACTGCCTCCATTTTACAATTCACTTTACACATTCTGTTAAATATACATAACATATGTTTTATCAACTTTTACATATCTTGACACTTTATATTAAAGCCATATTTTTGCTACAAAATGGGGAATGCACCAAAGAGGAATATAAGCAAACAGCTAATACAGTGGTACCTTGTATAAAGGAATTAATTCATTCCAAATGAAATTATGTTAATCAAATTTTCCTTTATACAAATCCCCATAGGAATGCATTGAAAATGGAGTAATCCCATTTTTATGTTGTATGGATTTTCTCCATAGGCGATTATGTTAAACAAATTTCCCCTATCTCCAGAATTTTTTATGTTGTACAAATTTTATGTTATACAAGCTGTTTGTTATACGAAGGTCCACTGTATATGCACGGGGTGGTAAAAAAAAGCTAAAGCATAAAATGAATTTAGCCTTGCCATAGAGATTAAAAAATAGTAAAAAAGATTTCTTTAGTTATGTCCGCAGCAAAAGGAAAAATAAGGAAATGATAGGCTCTTTGTGTGGCAATAACTAGTTACTAACAGGAGACAAGCAAAAGGAAGAAGTACTCAACACCTTATTTGCCTCTGATTTCTCCAAAAAGGAAGAAAGAGATCCCCTGGGACAAACAGTAGATGAGGTAGGATGGGAATTGCAACATAGAATAGGTAGAGAGGTAGTACAGAAACACCTGGAAACATTAAATGAATTTAAATCTCCTGGGCCAGATTAATTACACCCAAGGATATCAAAATAACTTGAAGAAGTAATTTCAGAACCATCGGCAATAATCTTTGAGAAGTCCTGGAGAACAGTGGAATTTACTGTTAAGAGATCCGCAATTTCATTTCTCAGTACAGTGGTACCTTGTATAATGTAATTAATTCGTTCCGAATCAAATTGCGTTATACAAGTTTTCCGTTGTACAAATTGTCATTTCCCATAGGAATGCATTGAAACTGGATTTAATCCGTTTCAATGCATTCCTATGGGTTTTTTTTGGGCGACGGGGGGCGGGTTTTTTGGGCGACGGTGGACCCCTGTGCAGGTGGGTCGGGCGGAGGAGGCCAATCAGTCAGTGTCCCCGGGGAAGAGTCACGCCCCCCCCCCCTCGCCGGCTGGCTGCTGCCTCCCTCTCCTCCGCTGGCCATCGGTTGCCAGCCCCCATGGAGTCCCTCCGGCGGCGCTCGCAGGTAAAGTGAAGCCCGGCAGCGGCGCCGGGAAAGGGAGCGGAGGGAGAGCCCGGCATCCTCCACCCCCACCCCATCAGAAGCAGCTCCGTCCGCCCCCTTCTCTCTCTCTCTCTCTCTCTCTCTCTCTCTCTCTCTCTCTCTCTCTCTCTCCACTCCCCCCCCCCCGTCGGCGCTCCTCCTTTTCTTCCCTCCCCGCTCGCTGTGGCCGGGCGAACAAAGAGCCTGTCGAGGCTGCTGCTGCTCCTGCTTTTCCCTGACAGCAAGCGAAGCCCGGCAGCGGCGCCGGGAAAGGGAGCGGAGGGAGAGCCCGGCATCCTCCACCCCCACCCCGTCAGAAGCAGCTCCGTCTGCCCCCGTGTTTCTCTCTCTCTCTCTCTCTCTCTCTCTCTCTCTCTCTCTCTCCCTCCCCCCCCTCTCTCTCTCTCCCCACTCCCCCCCCCCTCGGCGCTCCTCCTTTTCTTCCC
Source organism: Phrynocephalus vlangalii (assembly GCA_037367305.1). Classification (NCBI taxonomy): domain Eukaryota; kingdom Metazoa; phylum Chordata; class Lepidosauria; order Squamata; family Agamidae; genus Phrynocephalus; species Phrynocephalus vlangalii. The sequence continues at coordinate 26,666 of JAWVWN010002547.1, forward strand.
TCCCTGCTCGCTCTGGTGCCCGGGTGAACAAAGAGCCTGTCGGGGCTGCTGCTGCTGCTTTCCCCGGGCGGCGTCGAGCGAGCGACCGAGTCTCGGCGGGCAGGGGATTTTTTGGGGGGAGGGTCTCTCTCTTTATCTCTCTCTCTCTCTCTCTCTCTCTCTCTCCCCTCCCCTCTTTCCCCGACCGCCCCCGTCCTCTTCCCGGGGGGCGCAGGTGGTGGGCGAAGGTGGCGGTGGGGGGGGAGGGGGGCGGATTTTTTCGTTATACGGATTTTTCGTTATACAAACCTTCCGTTATACGAGGGTCTACTGTACCTTAATAACCCTTGGGTAGATGCCATCTGGGCCTGCTGACTTGTTGATCTTCAATTGATCAATTAGTCCTAAAACATCCTCTCCTTTAACCTGTATTTGATTTAATTCTTTAGTCAAAGGGGCCGTTTGGGCAGCAGATTATTTATTTATTTATTTATTTATTTATTTATTTATTTATTTATTTTAAAACTTATATACCGCGCCGTCTTCCCGAAGGAACTCCGGGCGGTTCACATCAAAAGCAGAACAAACAACAAACAATTAAATAAAAAAAGTAATAATAAAATCAGTTCAAAACATAATAATAATAATAATAATAATAATAATAATAATAATAATAATAATAATAATAATAATAATAATAATAATAATAATAATAATAATAAATGGCATGGAGGCAAATGGCGGACAAAGAGGGAAAAAAATAAAGAAAAATCAAGAGCCACCAAACGCCTCCCGAAAAAGCAAGGCCTTTAGTGCCTTCTGGAAGGCAGGCAGGGACTGTGCAAGGCGCACTTCGCTAGGGAGATGGTTCCATAGTGTTGGGCCAGCCACAGAGAAGGCTCGGTTACGAGTAGATGTTTTTCGAGCCTCCCTGGGCGTGGCCACCCACAGCGAGTGCACCCGTGACATCCTAGTTGGTCGGGACGAGGTTGACCGCTGGGGAATCCGCTCTGTCAGGTAGTCCGGGCCCAGGCCATGGAGGGTTTTATAAACTAAAACCAAGACCTTGAATCTAATTCGGGACGCAACGGGTAAGCAATGCAGGCGAGCCAATACTGGGGTGATGTGGTCATATCGATGCACACCTGCCACCAGTCTGGCTGCTGCATTTTGCACCCGCTGCAGTCACCGAAGGAGAGTCAAGGGCAGCCCCATGTAAAGAGCGTTGCAGTAATCTATTCTCGAGATCACCAACGCTTGCACAACTGTTCTCAGGGAGTCCCCGTCAAGGTATGGACGAATCTGGGCGATTTGTCAAAGACGGAAAAAGGCAGTCCTGGACACAGCAGCCACCTGGGCCTCCATAGTGAGGGCCGGATCCAGGACCACGCCCAGATTCCGGACTCTGTCTGCCAGCTGGAGGGAAACTCCCTCCAGACTGGGGAGAGGGCCTCCATATCCGGACGGGAAAGTCCCAAAAAACATAACCTCGGTCTTCTCGGGGTTGAGTTTGAGCCTGTTGGCCTTGGTCCATGCCATGACTGCATCCAGGCACTGGTCAAGGGTCTGGACAGAGGTGGAAGAGGACAGATAGAGCTCTGTGTCATCAGCGTACTTGACAGCAGACTCCAAATCTCCTTATGACCTCTGCCAGCGGCCTCACATAGATGTTGAACAGCATGGGAGAGAGGGACAACCCCTGCGGAACCCTGCAAGGGAGTATCCACGGGGCAGAACCCCCCCCCATGCTGCACACACTGGGGACGGTCCTCCAAGAAGGAACGGAACCAACTGAAGACAATGCCTCCGATACCTATCTCGGAAAGGCGGTCCAGCAGGATACTGTGGTCGACGGCATCGAAGGCCACTGACAAATCCAGAAGGACCAACAAGGTAGAGCTACCACTGTCGGCCCCCGGAGCAGGTCATCTTGCAGTGCAACCAAGACTGTCTCAGTCCCCCGACCCAGCCTGAATCCAGACTGGAATGGGTCAAGAACCCGTTCACCCTCCAGGAACGACTGGAGCCAGACCGTGGCCACCCTCTCAATAACCTTGCCCATGAAGGGAACATTGGCGATCGGACGGTAATTTGCCAATTCATCCGGCGCCAAGCCTGTTTTTTTCAGAATGGGCTTCACCACCGTCTCCTTCAGGCAAGAGGGAAAAATCCCTTCCTTGAAGGAGGCAGTGGAAATAATTGAAGCCCACTCAGGCATGCTCCCTCCGGCAGTTTTTATAAGCCAAGATGGGCAAGGATCGAAGGGGGTGGACGGAGGCCGGCAGTGAGCCAGGGCCATGGAGGCCTCAAGTGAGGAGACAGGCCCAAATTCAACCAATCGAGGAGATTGAGGGGGTGCAGCGTCGAGAGATGCCAAGGATAGATTAAGGCGACCGGAGTCAAGGCCGATATTGATGGTCTCTATTTTCATTCTAAAAAAGGCTGCAAACTTCTCACTACTGAACTCAGTAGGAGGAGGCCTGGAAATTTCCAGACCAGGATTAGTGAGGTCGCGAACCACACGGAATAATTCTGCCTGGCGGTTCAAGGCCTCACTAATTCTCAGGGAGTAGAAGGATGTTTTGGCCTCCCTGATTGCCGGAACATAGCACCTAGTCTGGATAATAACTGCAGCCTTTTTAAACGCTGTCCGGTCCTTCCTCCAGCTGCTCTCCTGCCTTCTCCGCTCTTGCTTCATCACTCTCAACTCCGCCGAAAACCACGGCGAAGGATGAGCTCTGCAACGGAGGAGGCACCTAGGGGCAATTCGGTTGACGGCCCGGGAGACGTCCTCAAACCATCGGTCCACCGCGGCTTCAGCCGGATCGTCAGCCAAACCGCCAGGAAGCTCCCCGAAGGCCTCTTGGAACCGAACGGGGTCCAGAAGCCTCCGGGGGCGGGCCCAAACAAGTGGCCGATGTTCCCCACGGGGCAGGGTGGCGATCGATAGGGGAAAAGACAGCAGATGGTGGTCTGACCATGACACAGGCAGGGACACAATGTCCCCTACGCTCAGATAAGATTCCTCCGACGTGGAGGTAAACACTAGGTCCAAGATATACCCAGATCTATGGGTAGGACATACAACATGCCGGGTCAGGTTCATGGAGGCCATGGACTCCATGAATTCCAGAGCCACACCAGAAAGCTCACTGCCATCATGCACATTGAAGTCCCCTACCACCAGGAGGTGGGGGGACCTCAACAGTGCAGCCACGATGAACTCCGTGAGCTCTGGTAGGGATTGTGCTGGGTTGCAGGGAGCACGGTAACCAAGCACAATGCCAAATCTGTCACACTGTCCCACCAATAGATGAGGACATTCTAACCCCAGACTCACCAACATTGAGGCTCTGCTGACATGAATAGATTCCCTATAAACAATGGCCACTGCACCCCCCTTATGACCCTCCGACCTGCCTACGCCCTGAACCAAAAACCCAGGTGGGCACAGTTGGGTGAGCGAAGCTCCCCCCTCTGCTCCCACCCAGGTCTCGGTGATACAGGCCAGGTCGGCCTTCCCATCCCAGATGGCGTCGTAGAGGATGGGGATCTTATTATGGACTGACCTGGCATTCATCAGGAGGCAGGACAGGTCGCAGGCGCTGGCGGGATGGCTCAGAGACACGTGGCAGTGAGTTGGGGGATCAGAACGGGGGACAGGCTTTAATTGCCTGACCCGAGTTCTTCTCACCCGACTAACCCCCCAACTACTAGCGTATCGCCCACGACTCGACACAACTGGGATAGCGGTCCCTGTAGACATGGTGACTCAGGAAAAAAAATACAAATACAATATAGCAATATAAACAACCAAACAGACAAAGGAAATGAATAAATAAAACAGAAACATAATAAAGGGCTCTTAAGCCAGGGTGAACAGATGGAAAACGAGGGGGATGAATGGGGGGGGGGAGACAAGGCATAAAGCGGACAATGGTAATTTAATAACGGTGACAGAACAAAGACCATTGGCAAAGCAGTTAGAAATATAGCTGGAATCAATCAAACAGCAGCCAACAGCAAAGTTCAGTGATGTATACAACTGGGAGCCACTCCGGTACCCAGAGCCACACCTTGACGACACCATGGCATCACACATCGAGTCACCTCCAATACTCCCTCGGAATCGACGCCGTCTCCACAAAGGACCGAGCCAACTTCAAGGGGCCTCCATGGCCCAGATGGTCCCAGTAAGTGGCATCAATGGTCCATCAGGATGCCTCCGAAAACACCTCCCCAGTTCAAATACATCAACCACCCCAGGCCAAGTCATCAGTTCAGGGGAACGATAAAGATAGTGAGACCTAATAAAGATCTCCACCGGCCATCAGGAGAATCCGCTGCCTCGCTCCCAGGCAGGCTCTCCAGGCCCAAAGGGGGGAGGCCGGAGAATGTCTGCCGCCGCAAGATGGTTCCTTGCCAGTGCGAGGTGGACGTTGCTGGGCGACCATGTCCGCTTCCTTGGGCAGCCCCCCCCCAATGGACAAGATCACCATTCAAGTGGAATGAAGCTAAGAGCTTCCAACGTCACTGTGTCCAAGGGGTCTGTCCTGGGAGCCAGCGTTCATCTGCCAAGCCATCTGCTCCGGCACCGCTCTGCTGTCCCCATATCGAAATGGCCGCCGCCCACGAGATAACCGGGGCCACCAGCAAACTGCCTCTGGCTAAAAGCCGTGGCTCCCCCGGTAGCTGGAAAGCAGCCCCCAATGAGATGGATGAAGAGGGGGCAAATCAACTCAGCTGTGGGACGCAGCGAAGCGCGGCGATGGAGGCTAACCCACAGGCAGGGCCACCTCAGCAGACGGAGCCATCGTCCCGGGAGTCCGTTAGGTCGAAAGAGGGCCGGGTGGCAAGGAGAAACAACCGCACCCCCTTGGACCGGGCTGGTCCCAACGCCGGCAACCGACGGCAGGAAGCCAGGATGCGGGGGAGAACCACGATGGAGCCCAGAACATGGAGAAGCCGAAGCGAGGTGGAAACGGGCTTCAAACAGAGGCCGCCATAACAGGCTAAACCGCAGCTCCTAGAGGGTCCGCCAGAAGGATCCACCGGAACGACAGGTGGACAAGCCGCCGAAGGAGATAGCCGCACTCCTCGAGCTGGGCCAATCATAGAATCATAGAATCATAGAGTTGGAAGAGACCTCAAGGGCCATCTAGTCCAACCCCCTGCCATGCAGGAACCCCCATCACAATATTTCCGACAGATGGCCATCCAGCCTCTGCTTAAAAACCTCCAAAGGAGACTCAACCACCCTCCGCAGCAGCATATTCCACTGCCGAATAGCTCTAACTGTCATGAAGTTCTTCCGAATGTTCAAATGGAATCTCTTTTCCTGTAGTTTGAAACCATTGCCCCGAGTCCTAGTCTCTGAAGCCATGGAAAACAAACCTGTTCCCTCTTCAATATGACATCCTTTCAAATATTTAAACATAGCTATCATATCCCCTCTCAGTCTTATTTTAGAGAGGCTAAACATTCCCAGTTCCCTAAGCCGTTCCTCATAAGACATTTCCTCCAGACCCTCAACCATCCTGGTCGCCCTCCTCTGCACCCGCTCGAGGTTGTCAACATCCTTTTTAAATTGAGGTGCACAGAACTGGACACAGTACTCCAGGTGGGGTCTGACCAGAGCAGAATAGAGTGGTACTATCACTTCCCTTGATCTAGACACTATGGTTCTGTTGATACAACCAAGAATCGAATTGGCTTTCCTGGCCGCCGCATCACACTGCTGACTCATGTTCAATTTGTGGTCCACCAAGACTCCCAGATCCCTTTCACAGGTACTATCCTCCAGCCAAGTATCCCCCATCTTATATTTGTGGAATTTATTTTTTTACCTAAATGTAGTACTGTACATTTCCCTCTGTTGAAATCAATTTTGTTAGTTTTGGCCCAGCACTCTAGTCTGTCAAGGTCTTTTTGGATTTTCATCCTATCCTCTAGGGAATTTGCAGCCCCTCCCAATTTGGTATCATCTGCAAATTTAATTAGCATACTCTCTATTCCTTCCTCCAAGTCATTAATAAAGATATTGAACAGCACTGGACCCAGAACAGAACCCTGGGGCACCCCACTGGTCACGTCTCTCCAAGCTGAAAAGAGGCCATTTATGGTCACCCTTTGGGTGCGATTAGTCAACCAATTACAAATCCACCTAATAGTAGCACTATCTATCCCACTTTCTACTAACTTCTTAGCAAGAATACCATGGGGAACCTTATCAAAGGCCTTACTAAAGTCTAGATAAACAATATCCACAGCATTCCCCTCATCCACTAGGCCTGTAATTCCAATCTCCACGCCGGCAGCCCAAGGTCTTCAGCCGTGAAGACAGATGCAAAGAACTCATTTAATTTAATCTTTTTGGTGAGATGGAATGCACCTGATGATGGGATCAGGAGGCAGGGCTGGTGTTAAGAGACTGCTTCAAAGTCCCAGATAGGGTTTAACGCCCAGCATATCAAAGAAAGCAGCATAGTCCTTGACCGCCACCCCCCCTCTATTTGGCTGTATCCAGACTAAAAGTCCCTGCTGGCCTGAGGGATTGCGGGGAGGGGGGTGATACAAAAAGCCTGTGTTCCATTTGAAGGTTGGGAAAATTTTAGCAAAACTAGCTAGGAATAATCAGGACCAGCTTTAAAAGAAGCAATTGTACCTAGTGGCTGCAGTCCAGGACTCTGCTGGCCATAGTCAAGGACTATGCTGCTTTGTTTGATAATCATAGAATCATAGAATCATAGAGTTGGAAGAGACCTCAAGGGCCATCTAGTCCAACCCCCTGCCGTGCAGGAACCCCCATCACAATATTTCCGACAGATGGCCATCCAGCCTCTGCTTAAAAACCTCCAAAGAAGGAGACTCAACCACCCTCCGCGGCAGCATATTCCACTGCCGAATAGCTCTAACTGTCATGAAGCTGGGTGTGAAACCCTATCTGGGACTTGGAAGCCATCTTAGCACCAGCCCTGCCTCCTGATCCCATCATCTGGTGCATTCTGTTTCACCAAAAAGATTCTCAGCACCTGATAGACTACATCCTCTATTAAGAGTGTTGTTAGTCTGTGGAACTCCCTGCCACAGGACGTGGTGATGGCATCTGGCCTGGATGCCTTCAAAAGGAGACTGGACAGATTCCTGGAGGAAAAGTCCATCACAGGTTACAAACTATGATGGAGATGTGTAACGTCCAGGCTTGAAACCGCGGTACTTCAAAGGGCCAGATGCAGGGGAGTGGTATCAGGAGACCGGTATCTAGTCTCCTGCACTCCCAAACGCATCTGGTGGGGCCAATGTGAGATACAGGAAGCTGGACTAGATGGGCCTTTGGCCTGATCCAGCATTATGGCTCTTCTTATGTTCTTAAGATTGCATTTTTGGTACAATGCTTTGATAAAGATAGCAAGTGGCATCCAAAGCTTAGCTTACAGTGTGAGAGTAAGGTTCAAGTTTTGAGTTTATCTTCAATTCTTCATTCTGCCCTCTGCCTCATAGATATCCTAAAAGTATCATTTCTCTAAACCCTATGTCCTGAAAGCATCATCTCTGTATTTCTGCAAAGCACCCCATCTCTGCAGACATGGGCTTCTAAAGCGAATGGCAACAGGATGTGTCCAAACCACAAAAAGTGTATAGCAAATGTCAAACCGCATGCTAGGACATCTCAGATCTTAAAATATCTTGTTTGCACCTTTGTATCCAGCTTTTGAAACTCACTGTTAACACAGAGAGAACAATACATTGCGAAATTAATGACCTTTAATCTTGCTAATGCAGATGGGAAAGTATCACTGATCTTTAAGTTTGGTTGTGTTACGGAAAATGAACATATATGTAATGAAGTCGCATGCTTTCCACTGTGGCAAATTGTAACCAATCCTGAGTTTGTTCTTTATCTTTTTCTGTACGCTGAATAATATTTAAGACTGGACATTCCATACAGGAAGTTGTCCCTGCGTTCAGGCACCCCTTGTGCACAAGGTATTAGGAAAGGATCCTCTGGAAATAAAACTACATTCCCAGGAGTCCGGTTTGTCTGTCGTCCATTTTATAGTGATTCTCATTGAGGATCAGCCACATTCAAATGTGTGGTGACAACAGTTTCTTTGGTTTTAGTAGTGACCCATAAAGGTATCACATAGCCTATTTTTGATTATTTTCGGTCACAGGCTCAACCCACTTTTTGTAGAGCAACAAATGCTTTTTTTTATTTAAATACTGTAAGTAAAAGATAAATCAATCCCTTATTTACGTACACCTAACACCTTTCAGGCCCTCCCCTCCCCCCTTGGCCTTTCCTGAGGGGAGGGAGAGGGGAGCCGTGCGCATGCGCGAGGATCCCTTGGGGAAGCCCCGGCGGCGGTTGGCTCCCTCCCCTCCGCCCTTCACTGAAGGCGCTGACCACGTTCTGATTGGACAGGAGCGAGGAGATAAGCCCCGCCCTCTAGGGGGAGGGAGGGGACAGGAAGGCGATCCCCTGCCTAAGCTCCGCCCCTCCCGCCTTCCTCCTCCTCCTCCTTCCATCTTCCCAGGCTTTTCATGGGCGACGAAGGGGGGGGGGTAGAGCACTGCGCATGCGTGGAGGCCCTTTGGGAAGCCCAGGCGGCGGTTAGGCTCTTCGCCCCTCCAGTGCCCCAGTGCCCCCCCTCCTCCACTGAGGCGGCGACGTTCTGATTGGACAGGAGCGAGGAGAGAAGCCCCGCCCTCTAGTGAGAGGGAGGGAGGAGGTCCTCTCCTGCCCTCCTCCTCCTCTTGGCGGAAGCTGGAAAGGGGGGGACCGTCTCTCCCTCCCTTCTCTATGGTCTCCGGGAGGACCTATTTTTTCCCGCCTAGCCTCCTGGAGAGCTCCTCCTCCTCCTCCTCCTCCTCCGAAGGGACCTGGGAGGAGGTGGGCGATCGGGAGGGAGGGAGGGGGTGGGGGTGGAGGTATTGAGGGGTGGGGGTGGGGAGGATGATGGCCGAGCGGGTCTTGCAGGAGGGCTTGCAAAGGGGGTGGGGGGAGGGAGCAATGGCTTCTTATTGGGTCCATTCCTGGAGGAGATTTGGAGGGAGGGGGGAGGGGGAGAGATATGGGGCTGGCACTGGGGGGGAGTCCCGATCCTGCCCTTTTGTACAGGGTGAGGGGTGGTGGTGTCTCATCCTGGGGTTTTCCTCTAGGATTCCCCCCCTTCTCTGCCTCTCCCCCGCCCCCCGCCGAATCCTGCAGGCACCGGTGGCTGGAATAAAAAAAAGGGGGGGGAGAAGGCGGGAAAACTCAAGAGGAAAACCTCAGGATGAGAGACACACACACCCCACTGCCCTCTCCCAAAGGGACACACACACACCCGCTCACGGCTGCCCTAGTGTGTGTGTGTGTGTGTGTGTGTGTGTGTGTGTGTGTGTGTGTGTGTGTGTGTGTGTGTGTGTGTGTGTGTGTGTGTCTGTGTCTGCCTCAGAGATGTGCTCGAAAGGGGGGCTTCGGGCCAAGGGAGGGGGAGGAGGTTGATTCCAGAATCGTTGACTGGAATAAAGAAAGATCTTCCAGGCTTCTGTTTCTGCTCACACACCAAGACAACCCACTGCCCTTTAGGGAATGTTCAGGAGATCCCGATTCCATTCCTCTCAGCCTGATAATTCCACTTGAATGAGGGCAAACCAGACCCATCTGGATCTCCAGGTTGGGGATCCCCTTCAGAAAGGGAAGGGTGGCTCCCTCCCTCCCGTGGTTGGCAGGTTTTGATAAACAGAATGGGTTTTTTTGTCTCCGTGTGTTATTTTTTTATTTTCTCTTGGAGGGGAGTGAGGCTGGGGTACTTTGAGGAGGGACCCTGCATGGCAGGGAGGTTGGACTGGATGACCCTTTGAGGTCTCTTTCAACTCTTATGATTCCATTATCTCTTCTAGGTTTTCTCTCGGCCAGAAGTGAAGAATCAAAGTCCAGATCCCAGCAACACCTGCAAGGCAGGAGAGAGATCTGTTCCTTTCTTTGGATCACAAGCAGCACCGTAGAATTAACTGGATGCAGTCGGTTATAAAGATTTGGTAAGGATGTCTGATAAACCTTTCTCCATAATGGCCACGTATTCTTCCAAACTCCACCCCTACCTCCAAGTCAGGTGGGGTGTGAACCTGGTCGCACGAGCCCATGTTGGCCTGCTACCTGGCCTTTCTGAACATGTGCAGAGTGTTATTTCTTTTTGCCCCCAACCCCAGTCATTCCCCAAAACCCACACTCACTGAGGGCAGATTCTGCGGGGGAGATGCTAACCCTGGACCTCCTGGCGTGGATCTCTTCCCAAATGCCTCCCTTCCTCTTTTGGGGTCCAGGAGGACGGAACCAAGAATGTTCTCATGCTGGGGGGACTTTGAGACGGGGACACACGGAGGGAGAGTGTCCCTTTCTCTACTTGGCATGGCTCTTTCCTTTTAATCCAGGGACATTGGCAGGGTCTGACTTGACAAAGTTTCCCGGGTGTCAGGGTCGGGCCTCCTCTCTTTGGGGCCAAGCAGGGGAGTTGAAGGTAGTAAGAGGAGCAAAGGTGATGCCAACGGTGGGTAGAGATGGGCACGACTTAGCGTTATTCCCGTTTCTGTTTCCGTTACTCGGTTCCGTTACTCTACGGAAACAGTAACGGGAATCACTGCCCCAGACTTCGAGCTCGAACCGACGAACGAACAATTTTGGTCTGATTTGTCGTGCTCGTTCCTTGCATCGCGCGATCGCGCGATGCCACGCGGCACAGAAAAAAAGTTTTTAAAAGTTAAAAAAACCCGGTTCCCGGCCGAAAAGCAGGCGGGAAAATGCCTGCCGTGCCTCAGGGCACCTACCAGAGGGGTTGTTTTTGGAGGTCCCCGGCCTCCCCCCCATCCCCCGTCCTTGTGGGCTGCTCTGTGGGACTCGCCGCAGGCTCGCAGCCAGCAAAAAGCCCAGTCTCGCCGCCGGCCGCCACAATTAAAGCGCAAGCAAGCGGCACGGACGGCACAGGAAAAAACTTTTAAACTCTCCCCCCACCCATTCCCGGGCCAAAAAAGCAGGCGGAAAAATGCCTGCTTGACTAAGGGCGCAGGGCACCTACCGGAGGGGTGGTTTCTGGAGGGGGGGTCCCGCCTCCCCCCCGTCCTGGGCAGCCGGACTGGAGTCGCCATTTCGCCATGCCATGTGGTGCGGGCGGGGGATCCAAAATGGGGCGGCGAACACAATATTGTTTTTGAAATCGTGGTCCAAAAACACACAGGCACAACAGAAACACGCGAAAATTTATAAACTGCCAGATTTTTCACAGTAGCAGTGGGTTTTTTCTTGCAACAAAATGTCTCTCCTCTCCTCCTCTGTCCTCCATTGATTTTATTTTATTTTATTTTATTTACACCTGCGCATTGGATGGGCTGGCCGAGTGGCCAGCCATGTGGGAGTGGACGACCATGCAAATTTTTGGAGCCATCCCACCAGTCGCATGGCCACTTGGCCATGGAGACTTCTGGGATGTGCCAAAAAGCCCCCTAAAACCTGCCCTAGCCCCCCTAACCCTAACCCTTGACTCCGTACCCATACGTCACAGACTGTCTTCTTAGTGGGTCAGAGAGGCACCCAGAGGTGCAACCCACTAGCCCACCGTAACCTTACCCGTCACTAGCCTAACCCTAGCCCTTGCACTAAGCCACCTTAAAGCCAGATCTACTTGATTGCATTGCACTACACGCAGCAAGTACAATTCCCTTCTGTGTGAGACATGGTGGTGCGAGAGCCTTGTGCAGGGAAGGCATGACGCTATCACTCTCACACTGGTCTCACTGTCTGCACATTATGTTATGCAATATCCATATGGCTATTGCATAGCATTTTGCAGAAGCAGCAGGTGAGGAAGGGAGACCCCCATGTAGAGGGGTCACTTGGAGCCTGCTTCCCCTTCCTAGTGGGTGAGGATAGGAGGCACCCACGGGTGCCTCCAGGAGCCCACTTTCCCTTATAGCGGGCCAGAGGAGGCACCCACCCCACAGAGGTGCCTCCAGGAGCCCGCTCCCCCCCAAAAAACCCAGTACTAACGACAACGAAAAAACGAACCGACTAATTTTTGCGAATTTTTGCGAAAACCGGAAACGAGCCGAAACGGGACCGGCCCGACTAACGACAACTCGAAATTTTTTTCTTTCAAGTCGTGCCCATCTCTAACGGTGGGGATTTTGGGGATGCCAGACAATGTATAGGCCTTTGATGGCGAACCTTTTAGAGACCGAGTCCCCAAACTACAACTCATAACTATCAAACAAATTCTGGGAGTCTTGGTGGACCACAAATTGAACATCAGTCAGCAGTGTGATGCGGCGGCCAGGAAAGCCAATGCGAATCTTGGTTGTATCAACAGAACCATAGTGTCTAGATCAAGGGAGGTGATAGTACCACTCTATTCTGCTCTGGTCAGACCCCACCTGGAGTCCTGTGTCCAGTTCTGTGCGCCTCAGTTTAAAAAGGAGGTTGACAACCTCGAGCAGGTGCAGGAGAGGGCGACCAGGATGGTTGAGGGTCTGGAAGAAATGTCTTATGAGGAACGGCTTAGGAAACTGGGAATGTTTAGCCCCTCTAAAAGAAAGTTGAGTGGGGATATTATAGCTATGTTTAAATATTTGAAAGGATGTCATATTAAAGAGGGAACAGGTTTGTTTTCCATGGCTTCAGAGACTAG
>JAWVWN010002549.1:0-69886 GCA_037367305.1 Phrynocephalus vlangalii
TTCAGTTAGAGACAGCCTCATCTGGATTGGGGGAAAAATTTGAGAGGTAGAGCTAAAGTATCGCAGCATTTTTGCTGACCCCTCACCCCCAAACCTCCTGATGACCTCCTCCCAGAAAGTTCCATGTAAATTTTAAAAACAGCATGGGGGACAATATGGGAGCCCGGGGAAGCCCATGATGTAAACGCCACGGTGCAGAGCAATTGTCCCCCACATCACCTTCTGGACACGGCATCCAAGAAAGAACAGAACCACCGAAAAGCAGTCCCCCCCAAAACTCCCCAATTTTGGTCATTTATCCAGAAGGACACCATGGTCGATGGTGTCGAAAGCCGCTGAAAGTTGGGGGAGTATCAACAGGGTAGCACTCCCCCGTCTCTCTCCAGCAAAGGTCATCATCCCAGGGCGCCCAAAGGGGCAGTCTCCGTACCAAAACCCGGCCGGGGAAACCCAATTAAAATGGATCCAAAAAATCCGTTTCATCCAGCAGCACCTGGAGTTGCCCAGCCCCCACCCCGCTCCAACCCCCTTGCCCAAATAAGGGAGGTTTGCTACTGGTCTAGTTAACCACCAGCCCGGGTTCGGGTTGGGTTTTTTTTAAGGGAGGGTCAAATTTACCGCCTTTTTAAATTTTCCCAAATTTTAAAAAGCCCCCGGCATTATTACAAATCCTTTCTTTGTTTTATCTAATAAAGCCAATAATGTAGCATATAATTCCTTTTGTTTCTCTTTCAGATTTTAATTTTTTTTAAAAGTTAAGATAGTTGTCAAAAAACATATTTTTCAACATTACAAGTAATCTCGATAAAGATCTTTATACATTATACTTTATCTCCTGCTAATCTTAAAACAGCTCTAAATTTTTTTGCAGAATCGATGATGATGATGATGATGTTTATGAATAATGATGATGATGTTGATGATGACGATAAACGATGATGATGACGACGACGACGACGACGAAAAATATTTTCCAAAAAATTCCCAATAAAATATTCTTAGGAGCCCCTTTTGTTCCTTGCTACTCCCCCAAAACAAATAAACCCCTTTTTCCTACATCACAGAGCCCAAAATTTCTGGGATAAATTTTTGTTTAACCAATTCAGCACAATTTGAGCAATCCTTCTCTTTTCCAAATATCCAATATATGAATGTTGGATATTTAGATTTTTGTCTTGTACGAATGTCAGCGGGGTCCTTAAATAACTGGTTAATAATTTTTTGCTCAAATGTACTGATTAACTTGATTAATTTCGTTTTTTGAAAAGGGAATCATTTTTTGTGTTTGTTTCTTTCAGCATGCCATGAAACTTAAAATTTTAAATTTTTTCAAACTATTTTTCATGCCAGTAATTTTCCTCGGGCCAATAAAAAACTTTTTTTTGTTCCATTTTTGTTAAAGGTCCAACATCCTTGATTCATTTTGGGAGAATTCCACTTTCGGGTTTTTCTATCATTTATCACAAGAATACCAAACAAAAACATATTTACTTGTTATAAATCCTGAGATTGTTAAAACCGGTTAAAACCTCATTATTTGATAACTACTGTTTGCATAACTGACAATTGTGTGATTTGGTTGAGAATGTTTAACTGATTGAAAAAGGGAAACAGGTTCTGGAATTTCCTCCTTGTTTTCGTGCTATGGTCCTGAGCTCAACATTGTCCATTAGACTCATCTTGACTATGACTAATGGGCTGCTCTTTGGTGTGTAAAAGCTTGCAACCTTTTTCCTGCTGGCAGTGAAGGCGAAATATTAAGCAGCAATAGTTTGCTATTTCCTAGCAGTTTGAATTGTGATGCAGAAGCAAAATAGCCCACATAGATAAACTAGAGGTTTTTGGAAAAGACTGAAGAGCAATTAAAAGATGACAAAAGGCAACTAATCATGGACCTTCTAGATTTATTTTTTGATAGTCTCCTAGTTGCAAGCATTAAGTACACAGTTAACACATAGAGCATGCCAAACACACACGTTTTAAATCTTCTTGTTCCAAAAATAATAATCTATTGACAGAAATTAACTTTGCATAGATTTAAAAATTAATTCAAAGGTCATGAATAAATTGTTACAAAGAGTAACTTTTCTTTCATTTGCTTTCTGTTTTCCCTGTGTTTTATGGCCTCTGCTGGATGGTTTAAACATTTTTGTTCCATTAAATTCCATGAAGAAATGCTATCCTTTAAATAAAAAAAATAATTAATCTACTACAGTACTTTGGTATTAGTATCACGATATAGTTTTGATATTGTCCGCTATATTTCCAGGAAAAGGTTACCTGATTACTGCTCTAAAAATGGAAGCATATTTTGTACCAAAATGTATAACATGCCGTCACCCCATGTCTTTGCTCCATCCGACATAAATAATTACAAATTCCCTTCCACCTTGATCAATATTTCTGCACCAATTCAAAAGAAAATAAGTATGCCTGAGGTGGCTAGAGACACAAATGTGCATAGGATAGTATTAGAATGCTTACTGAATTCCCTTGGGAATATTCTTCTCATTTTCATCCAAAGGGTTTTTTTATGAGAATGTTCACATACAAGCATGTACAAGACACACAGTTGCAGAAGGGATGTGCAGACATAAGCTCAGCAAAAAAAATGGCCAGCCAATAAAATTACCATACATCTAGAATAGCATGTGGGATTTTGTACTAGAACAAAAATGGCTCACAATGCTGGCTAAATGTCGTCTAGTTAATAAACCATGTCCAGGGCACAGTTTTTGCATCAGTGGAGTCTTAGAGCAAGAGTGAATTGGCCTGGTTGTGATGGCAAAGACACTCACCAGTGTGTTTGCGACAGCAAATACCAATCTGCTCAAATCCAAAGATTTACAAGACAGTCTGACTACCCTGTTTCCATTGAAGGCACAGATGCTGGCCAGCAAATCAATTTGCTGCCCCTCCCATGTCATGGAATTTCATATTGTTATTCCATTGGGTTTTTTGGGTATCACCAACTCAACCATGTCACCAACTGATACTACAACCCAAACAGCAACAGAGATGAGATTAAAGTGTGCTTTGCTGGTATCCAAGCATGTCCTTCAATAGGCACTGCCACCTGTTGCCAAAAGGGCTGAGAACACCACCTGAAAATCAATGGATGCGCCTGCACTGAGTGACCAAAAACAGAGATGGCAGGATGTCTGACATAAGGACAGACAAATTGTCAGCTTGTGCCCTGAACATGAATTAATTGAAGGTGTGGTTTTCTTTCAGGAAAAACACTAAAGATAGTGCTGTCTGTGTGTTTCAGTTTTATTACAACATAAATAATGTTGAAACTTTCGATATGGAACGGGATGCAAAGGTATGAATCCCTTGTATAATGCAGACGCATGGAAAATAATCTCAAAATGTATTCAGACCTTACATGCTTTAAATCTTGTTAGTTATTAACCATCATATGGCATGGGCAAACACACCATGGTTTGTTTTCTACATTCTAGTTTGTTTCTCTCCTTTTATCCTTTGGTTGTACTGTTCTATCCAGAAAGCAGCTAGGGAAAACAAGGCATGAAAAATCCAACAATGAAGGCTGGGATGTGGCAATAAGCCATAGTTTCAGAGTTATAAAAACACAAATCGTGATAAAAACAAAACAAAACAAGTGGTTTCAGAATTGTTGTCTGAGTTTGGTTGACAAACCATGGCTTTTTGGGCACAGGTAAT
Organism: Phrynocephalus vlangalii; assembly: GCA_037367305.1. Classification (NCBI taxonomy): domain Eukaryota; kingdom Metazoa; phylum Chordata; class Lepidosauria; order Squamata; family Agamidae; genus Phrynocephalus; species Phrynocephalus vlangalii. The sequence goes on from JAWVWN010002549.1 coordinate 3,688, forward strand.
TTGTAACATCAAGAACCATCAGAATTTCAACATCCACTGCAAGTGCAGTCTCAGTGTCATTTTTACTATACAGGGTTGCACTGAAATATTCACGACCATCTGAACCTCCATGACTAGACCTATGGAAGAAGATAATAGATAATGCCATAGCATTTATTCTTGTTCTGCTGCTTTATACTTCCCTTATCCCGAGCAGCAGATTTTCTATATGGCATGAAATGTGCTGTTGGCAGTGCATAATATCAAAAAAGAGATCTCAAGGCCTTGAAATGTGTGTGCAGTAGAGATGGGCCACTCGACGTTAGCGGTATTCCCTTTTTCCGATTCCAGTTACTCATTCCGTACTCTTCAGAAACGGCAACGGGAATTTTCTCTCCGCCAGACTTCGAGCTTCGAACCGACGAACGAACAATTTTGGCTGATTTGTTGTGCTCGTTCCATTGCAAACGCGCGCTCGAGCGATGCGACGCGGCACAGAAAAAAATTTTTAAAATTAAAAAAAACCCCGTTCCCGGTCCCAAAAAGCAGGCGAAAATGGCCTGCCGTGCCTCAGGGCAACCTACCAGAAGGGGTTTGTTTCTGAGTTCCCCGGCCCTCCTCCCCCATCCCCCCATCCTGGCTGTCTCTGGTGGGACTTCGCCGCAGGCTCGCAGCCAGCAAAAAGCCCAGTCTCGCCGGCCGCCGGCCGCCGTCAATTAAAGCGCAAGCAAGCGGCACGGACGGCACAGGAAAAAAACTTTTTAACTCTCCCCCCACCCATCCCGGGCCAAAAAATCAGGCGGAAAAATCCTGCTTGACTACGGGCGCAGGGCACCTACCAGAGGGTGTTTTCTGAGGGGTGTTCCCGCCTCCGCCCCCCTGTCCTTGGCAAGCCGGACTCCCGAGTCCCATGCCATGCGATGCGGCGGGCGGGGGATCCAAAATGGGGCGGCGAACGCAAAAAAAATAATTGTTTTTAGAAATCGTGGTACCAACAAACAACACAAGCACAGACAGAAAGAAACATCGCGAAATTATATAAACTGTCCAAGATTTTTCACAGTAGAGCGGTGGGGGGATTTTTCTTGCAAACAAAATTGTCGTCTCCTCTCCTCCTCTGTCCTTCCTCCATTGATTTAATTTTTTTATTTTATATTTTTTACTCCTGCGCAATATGGGCTGGGCCCGAGTGCCATCCATGGGGAGAGACGACATAGCAAATTTTTGGATCAGCCCATCCCCACTCAATCGCATTGGCACATGCTCGTAGACTTCTGGGATTGTGCAACAAGCCCCCTAAAACCTGCCCTTAAGCCCCTTGAACCCTAAACCTAACCTTGAGACTCCGCCATACCCATAATACGTCACAGACTGTCTCTTCTTAGTGGTTCAGAGAGGCACCCCGAGTGCAACCCACTAGCCACTGTAACCTTACCCTTCACTAGCCAAACCCATAGCCTTGCTCTAACACACCTTAACCTAAGCCAAACAACTTGCTTGCATTGCACTACACGCAGCAAGGTAAAATCCCTTCTGTGTGAGACATGGCGGTGCCGAGAAGCCTTGTGCAGGGAAGTCCATGACGCTATCACTCTCACTGTTCCTCACTGTCTGCAACAACTGGATGCAATAACCATATGGCTATTGCATACCATTTTGCAGCAGCAGCATGTGAAGAGGGGAGACCCCCATGTTAGGGTCTCTTGAGCCTGACTTTCCACTTCCTAGTGGGATAAGGAGGCACCACGGTGCCTCCAGGACCCACATTCCTTTATAGCGGCCAGAGGGGCACCACTACCCCACAGAGTGCCGTCCAGGAGCCCGCTTCGCCTCCCCACCAAAAAGAACCAGTACTAACGACAACGGAAAACGAAAAAACGAACCGCTAATTTTTGCGAATTTCGCAGAAAAACAGAAACGACTGAAACGGAACCGGCCCACTAACAACACCTCGAAAAAAAAAAATTTTCAAGTCGTGCCCATCTCTAGTGTGCAGCAATAGCCCAGGTGTCTTTGTTGTCTCTTCTCCCCTTCCCTCAGTCCTCTGACAAGTGGAGATTATCCTTGTATTCAAAGATTTTGGTGGGACAGGAGAAGTACTGCAACGCTAGAACTTTGCATTTGCAGGAGCCTTTATTTCAAACAACTACAGAAAACAACCACCATTTTACTGTATTATACCCATCAAAAAGGATGCCCCTGATATATAAGGCGATCCCAAATTTTCCAACTCAAATTCGACAGGTTTCGCAACTGCACTATCTCTCCTTGGCTTGCATCCACGTAACGTCCACCCTTACTTTTAGCTAACAATTTAAGACAAAAATATAATCTTATACATCGCAAATACTTGGTTTAAATTTGCTTTAGTGAGGACCAAAAATCCCATAAATGATTATTGCAAACTCAAATCGGAGCATTTCTGCTTTTTCCCCCGTTTCTTCACAAGCACACAAAATCAAAAAGGTATGGATTGAGACCAACAGAGTCTGGAAAAAGCGATCTGCTTCTTGTGTGATCTCCTTTCAAATCAAATGAACACTTCCCATGCAGGCAGCAAACAAACGGGGGTGATAAAAAGCACGGTGTAGCTGCCTAATTAGGAAGAAATCTACACCCAATAAATCAGGCAATCAAAATTAATAATCTAAAATAAAAGAAGGAAATGACTCCAAGAAAGGAAAATTTACCCAAGATAATAAATTTAAAAAGAAAGATATCATGAATATTATGCTGACAAGTATCAAAAAAGGAAAAGTTAAGAAAACAAATAAGTAAAACCCTACCACACACTAGAGTAACTAGCAGATGCAAGATTCTAAGAGACACTGTACAACCGTTTGTTTTATTTTTTAATTTTTTTTATTAATAACTGTCACACCAAGGAAAACTTAATCAATTAGACAAAGAAAACGAGATCCAAAAAGAGCCAAAAAAACACTGAGAAGAATCAAAATATATTAAAGTAATTAAAAGCTGGTAACTACTTGACATAAAGCTAGTGGAAGGACATCCATATTTAATGGCATGACTGACTCGGTATGCTTGAGGTTCATCATTAGAGTCCTTCTCTCCATCCCACCCACCCTCACAGGTACATCCTGTATGGAACCCAGAAAGGGACTTTCTTGGCTTCTGCGCCCCAAACTCCTGAAACTCCCTCCCACTCAAAGCCAGGACTTCTCCATTCTCTACTGTATTTTCCAGAAACAGCCAAAAGACCTTTCTCTTTTCAGACAAGCTTTCCCTGAATGATGGACTTACCTATTATGTGTCTTTTATATAATCTGTATGGATCACATAGACAATGTGTTTATAACTACTTATAACCTTGTGTTTTTGCATTGACAGTATGTTTTCACAAAGTTAGTTTCCATCCCTCATAACTGTTACATAATTTTACTCTACTTTTCAACTGCTCTGCTTCTCTGTAGCTTTAATGTGTCCCTCCGTTCCTGTTCCAATGCTTGAACATGTCTTAATTGTACTGGAGACCTGTATATTTTCCTATTACTGTAACCACCTTGGGTCCTTTTCCAAGGAGAAAGGTCTGGTAAAAATACTCCAAAAATAATAAATAAAATGAATTTTTATTTTATACTGTTGTTCAGTCAGTAGGGGGTGATTTAAATATACACCATAAGGTAGAGGGTAATGTGCTTTCATTCCAGTGAATCACCTGATCCAGAGACAAAGGAGTGTTCTCAGGGTTGTCAGTAGTTGTATGCAGAGTAGAGATTTTTGTCTGTCTGTCTGTCTGCTGTCTGTTGTCTGTGGTGTGTTTTTGTTTATTTATTTTATGTATTTATTTTGATATTTTTACCCCACACCTTTCTCCTTAGAAAAGGACCCAAGGTGGGTTACAATAGTGATTGACAATATACAGTTCCAGACATTTAAGAAGACAAATTTCAAGTTAAGAACAGGAGTTTTGAATAGGCATCTTAGAACATTAAAAGGAAACAAGCTACAAAGAGCATGCAAAAGAAAAGGAAAAAAATCATTATGAGGGGTGAAAATCAACAAGGAAACAACTAGTAGTGTTCTTATGAAACCATATAAAACAAGTCAGATAGTAGTAGGTAGTCCCCTCATTCCTAAAGGGAAGGTTTTGCCTGCTTCTGGAAAGACAGCCGAGACGGGACCGTCCTGGCCTCCAGCGAGAGGGAGCCCAAAGTCTGGTGAGCATCAAACAGAGAAGGCCCCCTTTCATGGGTTCATTCTGAGAAGCACCTCAGGCTGTTTTTGTGCTTTGTAGGTCAAGGTCAGCACCTTGAGTTGTTGCCCAAATTGACTAGCAGCCAGTGGAGCTGCTTTAGTAGGGGTGTAATGTGATTCACTTCACCCCGCCCCAGTCAGCAAATTCTGGCCACTGCATTTGGACCTGTGAAGGTATCCTGAGACTTTCCATCGGAAAGCCCCACATAAAGCGCATTACAACAGTAGTCTAGCATGATGTCACAAGGCATGTGTCACAGGGCCAGAGCAGATTTCCTCAAGAAGGCATAACTGGTGTACTAGTAATAGCTGTGCAAAAGCTTCTCCTGGCCACAGCTGTGGACCTGGCATCCAGGCTCAAGGATGAGTCAGGAACACCCCCAAGCTACACACCTCTTTTCATTATGTGGAGTTAATCCCATCCGTACATCCTATCCCTTATCCTCCTTTTTGACTGACCCGAAGCACTTCTCTCTCGTCTTTGTTTAGCTTCACAAGACAGCATATGAATACTATATAAATTTCAGGAACACATATTTTTAAACAGAAATGACATTAGCAAATGTCAAAGGAGCTTATGCTTCAAAACCACTCTCTGCCTCTGTCTTCTGGTCATAATCCTGCAAATAGTTTGATGCCTGGATGGCTACAGAGATTTCCCCTACAGAAACCCATTTGGAAGCTCCAAGAGAATACCCTGCTGTAAAACAGTGAGACAGCAGGCAAGTCTATGAGGACATGGCATTCATCCATTCATTCAATCATTCATTCATTCACAACATTAATAATACAATAACCATTCAACAATGCCATGCAAACTAGGTATAAAAAAAAATAACAAATATAGTTCATCATTTAAACAATCTGAGACATATAAAGTTTTTTAAAATCAACATTTCCAAAAAAATGGAGCATGACCTAGACCATTTGGTGGCGAAGCCTATGGCACACACCAGATGTTTTGGACCACAACTCCCAGAATTCCAAGCCTGTATTGGCCATGGACAAAGGACTGTGGATTTGTGGTCCAAAACATCTGGCGTGCCAGAGGTTCACCTACGACTTGGAGCCTAGACACTTGTTAATTAAATGCCAGCCATGAAAAAGAAAGGACTTGCCTTGTGACAGAAGGGCAAGAGGAGGGAGCCAATCGGCTGCTTGGGGGCCAATATGTTCCAATACCTGGGAGCAGCCCTTGAAAAGGTCCTCTTTTGATAGTTGATATTGAAGTGACTCACCTGGTGGGAGTTAGAATGGGGCCTATATGGCCATGAGTCCAACCCCTGCTCAGCGCAGAAATCTAATTTTTTTTTTTAAAAAAAACCTGTCCACATTGTTAAGAAGGAGCAAAGTGGAGAAGACACTGAGTCAAGGGGGTTCTACAGAACCACCACTTTCAGAATAAATCTACCACTGATAACCAGTTATTGCAAATTATGTGATCACCCACCCTGGGAAACTCACTACAATCAAAAACAATGAAAATAAAAAGTAAAATGCCATATAAAACAATACACCATAAAAAGCAAGGAAACAATTGTCCAAGATTAAATAGAATTATCATCCAATCCTGCCTTTGGAGCACTAGTCAGAAGCAGCTCGATGGAATTAAGAAGCACAACCACATCAGAAAATTATTAAATCTACAAGTTCCCTCTTAACAGAAAAGATACGGATCGGGGGATTTAAGGATACAAAGGTATATGAATGGTCTTGGTCAGCAGACCAAATCCTTGGGATTCACTTTGAGGGATAGAATCCTTCATCCTGCAGTTAAGATGGGCCACTGATGGACACAGCACACTATTTTGAAGGAGCCAAGAAGTAACTAATTGCTCCTCAGTTAACTTGTGGGAAAACAAACCAAACCAGCAGCAAGCTTGCATGTGCTTGCAAGGAACGAACCCGTCATGATTTCTGATATGCTTAACTTGATTTTCTTTTCACTAGCTTGCTTCTAATTGCTGCCAGTTGGTTCAAAGTATTAGCAGTCTCCATCTTTTTTTCCTGTGCATTCCTTCAACCTCAAAAGATATCTTATGCACAAACTTTTCCCATGAATCTCTGCTTAGTAAATATTAATTTACCCTCAATTAACTGATGACAATTTTTTTTTAAAAAAGAAATTGCATTCATCATTCCACTGCCTTAGGACACACATTTGCCCTTCAAAGCATTCAGAGCTTTCATTGATTAAAATTAATAGTTACTGCAGCGTATAGTTATGTAAATGTGCCAATCTTTCCTTCTGCTAGCTTTTTTGAAAGCAATCTTGATAGTTTTGCACAACCTCCTGTTCTCATTTAAGAGAAAGAAAGAAAGAAGATACTGTACAGTCAAAATGTGACTAGTCCCAATTGTAACTTCACTGATGGTGGTCCATGGGAACTTTAATTCTTATTGTAGACACAATAAGAATTTGCTTCATAAATGCATGAACTTGGCAAAGCGAACACAACAAGCAATTAGAATAGAGTATATAAAAGAAGCAACTGCATATGTAGAACCATAAGAGAAAGGAAAACTTAAGTTAAAGTTTAAGATGCATTTTTCCAGCTTGTTTTGTTCTGCTTCAGGTACATAGCTGGTTGCCATCTTTTTTTTCCTAGTGGTCATGTGACCTAACTGCTGTAGCAAAACCAGCTGTCATCAGAGCATTGCTACCTCAACATTCTGGTCCCTGTGGCATAGAATCATTTCTGTGTTGGTTTGTTTCCAGTTCATATGATTGCCAAAAGGAAACCAAGCAATTTGGCATCTGTCAATTTGACATTCCCCTATAAATTTGATATTTTTAGGGCTGTACTTGCACAAATTGCTTCCAACAGATTTCTCAGATAACTAACATATTCCATCGCTATCACAATCATGCTGCCTTAGATGCCCTAAGCACATCCGATCTCGCTTGGTTTCGGAAGCTAAGCAGGGCGGCCCTGGTTAGTACTTGGGTGGGTACCCCAGGGGAAAACCCAAAGGGGCTGTAGGCGCCTGGGGTTGGGAAAAGGGGAAAACCCAAATCCATTTTTCCCGCCCCCCCCAAAAAAACCCCAATTTGGGCATGGGGGGGCACGAAGAAGTCGGTCAGACTGTAAAAAACACAACACAAAACACAACACAAAGAAGAAAAGCTTGGGGGTGAAATAAAAGGAAAAAAAATGCTTTTTTCGCTCCTTCGATGAGAAAAAGAAGTTAATAATATATATATAAAAATTTTCCAAGCAGGGGGGGAAAGGGAAAAAGGGGTGGTCAATGAAAGCTGAGGGATTGTGGGTTATTATTTGCATGCAGCTTCCGTTTTTCACAGGCAGGATTTGGATCACAGAAGTTCTAGTCAGTGCAATCCTGAGCATGGTTTTTTCCTTTTTAAAAAAGGGGCCCTTTTTTTTGGTTTTTTTATGTCTCCTCTTCTCCTCCTTTCTTTCCTGCTACCCCTCTCTCATCCCGCAAGGTCCCCCCCGGGGTTCCTTTTTTAAATGGAGATTTCCGGGGGTAAGTGGGGGGAAGTCCCTTGGTTTGGGGGCTAAAATGGATTCCACCAAATTTTGGTGCGAAGCCAAGGGAAACGGACAAGTTCTAAAATCATATTCCCCGCCCCAATATCAATGGCATTACTTGATGTGGTAGGAGAGCACTTAATATTTTAAGACAGAAAATCTGACAAAAACACTTAGCTGTTCATGTAACAAGTGTCCCGGGAGAATGGTACCCACTGAATTTTAACCCCTTTTTATATCTCACCAAATCAAAATTAGTGTGAAAAAAAAAACAATGTTTTGGGGGTGGAAACAAAGACCAAACCCCACTTATAAGCCCAAAACCCGAGACATGGCAAACAACAGTGGGTGTGCCTAAATGGGGATCTTGAAAAACATTTTAATTGAGAATAAAGTATGCCAAACAAAAAAAAAAAAAATAATTTGGCAAAAATGTTCAAAGGGCCCACAGCCCAGTATCATGAGTGGGAATCAAAATGAGCAAGTACAAACAATAAGAATTTTGAAGATGCAGTCTTTTAACTGTAAAGTTTTATGATTTTCCCTCAAAAAAGGGGGTTAGCAGAAGATGGGAAACGCAGGGAATGTGAAATTGCTTACAGGAAAATGAGAAACATAGTAAAGTTTTTTAAAAATCTTGTCTTCAATGTAAAAGATTTTTTAATGGTAATATTTTGGAGATAAAAAATCCCAAAATTTGGCACATCATTTCACTGCTACCCCTTTCCCTTTTAAACAATTTTTTTAAATGTAAATCTAGATTTTATAAGATAGAACAAACCCCTTTGGTCAATTTTTTAAAAGGCCCAGTTTTAGGGGGTGAAAATGCCCAAACGGTTCTTTTTTTTTTGTAGATAGTTTATCAAACCAAAAACAATAAAAACCAATAAGGTTTGGCTTTTTTTCATTGTTTTTTCCCCAAAACCCCTACAATGAAATTGCCATCGGGGAAAAATTTGCCGGGGGCCCGAATGATACTACAGACAATTTCAAAAGGGTTTACTTTTTGGAAAACAGGGGGAATTTTAAAGTTAAGAAACTTAAGCTGAAAGGGGGCAATTGATGGGCTGAAAGTATTTTGTTTTCAAAGAAGGGAAAAAGGGGAAAGGGAATTGGCACTTGGCGCTCATGTGATAGGCAGCTACCCCTGCCCTTCAGAAAAAGCACAGCCCGGGAAGCTTTATCCCATGGCCACAGGCACTTGGGCACCTCTCTTGAAATCAATCAAGTTTGGGGCGTAAAGAAGAGCAGAGCTCAAGCCGCCCAAAACAAGGGAAATGGCCCAGAGCATAATGAAAGCCCCCCTTTTTAGTCCACACCTGGGCTGTCTAGAAAAGCACCTCCGGTGTTTTTGATCATTGATAAAAGTCTAAACATTACCAGCACCCTTTTCAGATTCTTTTTATGGGTAATCATTGCCCCCACCCCCCACCACCATTGCCTCCACCCCAGAGTCTCCCTTTTTCATCTACCTCCCCTCCCTCCCTTAAAAAAAAAATCAAAGAAAAAACATTTTGGATATGATCACTTGATTTTCTGTGATTTATCTTTTTTGCCAAGTAAGGGTAAAAAACAGAAAACTGGGGGTTTAAATGAAAAAATGTAAATTTGCTTGAGGGAAAATTTTCCTTGCAAAAATTTAAACAAAAGGATCATTTTGTTCACATAATACTCGTGGCTGCCTCAAAAGATCAAATTCCCAGGCAGATGCCATCCCCCAAAAAATAAGCTGGGGGAAAAGATTTTCTAGAACCCCGGAATTTACATGTTTGGGGAAAAACTCAGACTATTTTGGGAGGGTCACAAAGAGGCTAAAAAATTTAAGAATCATAGAAAATTTTATATTGGAAGAGGGGCCGGGAAAAAATGAGTCCAAATCCCCCTTTAATCCCCAAAAACATCCCCAAAAAGATGGGCAGCCAAACTTAGTTTAAGGAAAACCCTTCCCGATAAGGAAGAAAAAATTACCTTCTTTTTTAAATTTTCCCTTTTATTGATCAACGTTGTTAGCAAACCCAAATGTTTTTTTTCCTTTTCTTTTTTTTTGGGGGTCTCCTTTCTTTATTTGAATTTTTGACACTTACACTGGACCAAAAACAATGCTTGCTCCCTTTTCCATTAATATCCCTTAAAAAAATTTTAAAAACAGATGTCATCCCACCTCCAGGCATCTCTTCCATGCAAAACATACCCAGTTTTCTCAGATATTCTTCTCACAGCTTCAAGTTCAGACCTTTTAAACCATTTTGCTCACCCCCCCCCGAACAAAAGCTTTTAGCTTGCTTTTTTCAAAATTTTTTTGATGCTTCAAATTAGAAGCATTCCGGGGGGGGTTTTTTTACCAAAGCACAAAAAAATGGTTTTGCTTAAATACCACCCCATACCACTTCAAGTAAATCTCGGGCGGTTTTTCAGTTTTTTAATTTCAGAAAAGCGGGGTACAAAATTGCCCCCCCCCCCCCCCGCGCAAGCTGGGTACTCATTTTAAACCCACCTGGGAAAAGGGGGAAGGTTGAGTCAACCATGAGCCAGCTAAAGTGGGATTGCACCGCAGGTCATGACACAGTGTTTTGCTGCAGTAGAGGCATTTTAAACCCCTGTGCCCAAGTGGCTTTATTACTTTTTCTTAATCTTGACAACCACTTTCATACAGCCTAGAAAAGTGTTAAACTTTTTGTTTTTTGCTGTGGGATCATACCCCTTTAAAAGTTTAACTGAGTTAACTAAGATTTCCCCCTCCTCTTTCCCCTTTTCCCCACCACCACCATCTCCTCCCCCCTCCCCCTCCTCCCTCCTCATATCTTTATCATCATCACCATCATCATTAAAATTTTTAAATTTTATCATAATATTGTGATTTCTTCTTCTTCTTCTTCTTTTTCTTCTTTTTTCTTCTTCTTCTTTTTCCCTTCTTGCAAAGCCCATGTCACCAAACTTGGGGGTTTTGTGGGGCTTTTGTTTCCAATCAAATTTAAAAAAAAACCCCTATCCCCCCACCATTTAATATGAATATTAAATTAACATTTATATTAATTTATTTATTGAAATTTTTTTTTCAGTTTGAAAATTTTTAAATTGTTTTAAATAATTTTTTTGCTTTTATATTGTTTTTTTGTAACTGTTTTGATTATTTTTGTTTACTTTATTATCTGATATAGGCCCCCCCCTTCCCCTTGGGGTTTTCCATGCTCACAGGGACTGCCATGTTATTTGGTGTCTATCCATGGGGGGTTGCGGGGGATTTGGGGGGAATTATCAGGTGGGAAAAAACTAGGGCCAGGAAATTTGTTGCCTGTGCCCCGTTCTGATCCCTTTCAGCTAAAGCCACTTTCCGGGGAGCCATATAAACAGGGGCCCCCAACTTATACTGCCTGCTGGTCAATGCCGGGTTTGGTCCACAATAAAACCCCTGTCCTCTATGATGTCATCATGGATGGGTGGGCCTGCCCCGGGCTTGTTTAATGGAGACTTGGATGGGGCAGAGGGGGGGCTTTCCCTCTCCCGGGGGTGCTCTCCGGGTTTTCAAGTCCACATGTGGGCAGGTTGGGGGGTCAACGGTTGCCCATCTTTTAAAATGGAATCTTTTTTTTTTCAGCAAAAAATGTGGAAAATTTGGGGGGGTTTTTGGGTTAAAAATGCCTTCATCTATTGGTGGGTGAGCGGGAACGGGGTTTTGGGATTGTGCACAGTCCCGTGCTCCCCAAAAATCTGCACAACCCCTACCAGAGTTTCACTGAGTTCATCTTGGGGGGATTTTGGTGGCAGAGGACTTCAACATGTATCCCAAAGGATGGGCTGTCGGGAAGTGGCTCTGGATTTCATAGAGCCCCGGGGGGCCCCCATGGAGCATGTTGTTTCCCCCCCCATAAAGCAGGGCATACCCTGGTTTTTTTTCCCCCCCCATGTCAGTGGACACTAACTGAGGGTTGAGGACATTGTTCCCCCCCCCCATGTCAGGGTTTCGGGTCATTATCTACTGTCTTTTCCCCTATAAAAAGCGCCCCCACCTCACGGGGAAACCCTTTGGGGCCCCTTTTTTGGGCCCCCCCCAAAGGTTTCTGGATCCTAATTGTTTTCAGGAGGCCCCTTGGGGGTTCCTGCAGTCTGGCTGATGATCCAGAAAGGAGCCCTTTTGGAGAGGTGATATAAGGATCCCAAAACCCCGGCTGTTAAACTGGTTTAAACCCCCAACTGTCTTCTTTTGTTCGGGAGCTTTTTCCTCACCATAGTTTACAGCGAGTTGAGAGCGACTGGTCCTTTTGACGGGGTGCCCCCCGGTTTAAAGTGAGGAAACAATAAAAAAAGAAAAAATTAATGGCACATAGATGAAAGGCGCTGCTGAAGGAAGCCAACAGGGCTTCTGCAAGGGAAAACCCCATGCCTCACAAATCTTTGGAATTTTCTGAGAGTGCAACAAGCATGGGATAAGGGAAAACCAAAGTTGACATTTTTTATCTGAACTTTCCCGGGAAATTTGAATAAACATGCCAATCATAGAATCAAGGAACAGATCTTGTCCAGAAACAGCAACTGGGTAAGGACAGGGGAAAAAAAGGTAGCACTAAAAAAGACACTTCTCCAAGTGGAGGAGGTAAAGAGTGGGGTCCCCCCAAAAGGTTTTTAAAATACTTTGGGGCCCCCTTTTTTTCAACCTCTTTTACAAATTATCTAAAGTAGGAGTAAATAGCAAGGTACCAAATTTGCTGATGACACAAAAATTTTACAGGGCAGTAAAAACTGAGAGAGATTGTGAGGAGCTCCAGAAGTCTCTTTACACGGGGGGGGGGGCAGACCAGTGGCAAAGAGCTTCCCCCGGCCCCCCCTTTAAAATTTTTTAAATGGGAGATGATGCATTTTTAAACTGATGGGGTCCCGAACGCTTGCAACAACCAGGGAAAAGGGGCCTTGGGGGCGTGGGGGACAGCTCAATGAAGTGTCAACCCCTTGTGCCACAGCAGTGAAAAAAAACCAACTCAAAACTAGGGATAATTTTTAAAAAAGGGGTTTAGAAAAAAAATTCAGCAAGTGTCCAAAACAGCAGTGCCACCTGCCGCTCCCTCCGCCCTGGGTGAGAACAGGGAACTCTCTGTGGCTTCCCCTTTGGGGGGGGGTTTTGGGCCCCTTTGGGCCCCCTGAGGCAAGTCAGGACTGGGCCCCTTGCTCCTGTTTTCTTTAAGCTGCCTTCCACCTCACACTCACCACCTGCCCGGGGGGGGGAAAGGGTTGAAAAGCGGGGCGCCCGGGACCTTTTTAAAACCCCCCCGTTTTCCCCGCGGGCCCAAGAGTCCAGTGCCCCCTTTCCGCTCCCTCCGCCCCCCGGGGGAGAAAACAGGGGACATTTCTTGGTTCTCTGGGGGGAGTTTTGGGCCCCTTGTACTCCTGAGGGAAGTCAGGGCTGGGCCCCTTGCTCTGTTGCTTTAAGCTGCCTTCCACCTTTATCAATCCCCCACCTCCCCAGGGGGGGAAAGGGTTGAAAAACGGAGCTGCCCCGGGACCTAGAAGACCACTTTCCTGCTGACCCAAAAGTCCGTGCCATCTGCCGCTCCCTCCGCCCCTGGGTGAGAGACAGGGGGCATTTCCCGTGGCTTCAACATGCAAGATGGGGGGCCCGCAGCAGCAGAAATTTATGTCGGCTGCATTTTAAGCTTGTTTTTTGCTGCCTTGTTTTCATGTTTGGTTTTAATTTTTGCTTCGGGCTCGCCTAGGCTATGGAGGGGGATTTAAGGGGCTCTTCTGAAGCCCCCAAAGGTCGCCTTTGCTGGCATTTGGGGGATACCGGACTTTCTGGTGCCCTGGGATTCCCATCTGCTGAAGACTGGGGTTGTCTTGCTGCCTTTTCTGGGCCAAAACTGGCCCCGGGGCCTTTTGTTGGCCCTTCCGAGGGGTTGCCGGCCGGCCCCCATTGCTTCTTGTCTCCATTCTCCTTTGACACCCAGCCGCCGGGAACCTCCAAACATCGACCCCCCCCGACCATCTCTGCAGACGCCCTTGCGCTCCTCTTTTGCCCCTCCCCCCCTGCCGGGGCTTTTGACTCATTAATATCCCTATTTGTTTTTTTGGGTTTGCTTTTTGTTTTATATTTTGAAATTTTGATTTGGGTTTATTGATGCGTTTTGCATTTTGATTTTTTTATTTATTTAGAAATTGTTGTTGTGCCCCCCCCCCTTCCACCCATCAGCCCCCAAAGCAGGCAGGGAACCCCATACCTTCGTGTGGGGCGTGGTCGGTACGCTAGGGGTTTGGAGGGTTAGTCGGGCAAAAGAACTCGGGCCAGGCATCTTGCGCCTGTCCCCCGTTCTGCCCCTTTCCAGCTCCCCTCTCCCCGGCCTGGGAGCCCCTCCCCCAAACCCGCCTCCATCTTTCTTGCCTTCTTTTGAACGCCAGGTGGGTTTCATAAAAAAATTTCCATAAATTTAATACCATCGTTGAGGGGAAGGCCAAACCGGGCGTGCATCACCAAGACCGGGGTGGGTGAAGGGGGGGGGGCTTCGCTCTCCCACTTTGCCCTCCTGGGTTTTTTGGTGCGGGGGCAGGAAATCAGGGGGACTAAGGGGGGTGGGGGGCCCCATTGTGTACAAGATACCATTCATGTCAGCAGGCCTCAACGTTGGTGATTCCATTTTTTGGAATTTGCCCCACCTTTTGGTTTTGGGCAGCGGGACAGGTTTGGCATTGGCTGGGTTCCCGGGCCCCCCTCCCCGCAACCCAGCAAATCCCTACCAGAGCTCCCGATTTCCCTTCGCCGCTGCTTTTTTGAAAACCCCCACCCCTTTTTTGGTGGTGGGCGACCTCAAAAAGCATGTCGGGGGTGAACTGTCTGGTGCTTTTTCTCGGGAAATTTCATGCAGTCCATGGCCTTCATGAACCGTCCCAGCATGTTTTATGCCCAACACACAGATCTGGACACACCCTGGATCGGGTATTTTCCTCCGCGTCTGAGGACCGTGTCTGAGGGTGGGGGACCTTGTTCCCACCCCCGGTCAGGGTTTCAGACCACCACCTGCTGTCTTTCTCTGTATCAATCGCCGCCCCACCCCCCGCGGGGACCCCCGCCCGCTGTTTGGGCCCCCCCCCCGTAGACTCCTCAACCCTGCCCGGTTTGGGGAAAGTCCTGGGGGGACCCTCCTGGTGGACGGGGCTGACGATTTTTAGTTGATTTTATGGTAGATAAAAGGGTTTCGACGAAAAAATCACGAGCGGGCGACCAGATCCCCCCTAGGCGCCTCACCCCGTTTGCAAGCCCCGTTCCTCTCCTGGTTCACGGAAGAGCTCCGAGCGATAAAGCATGAAGGGAAGAGGCTGGGAGCGAAAGCTGGAGGAAAACCGGACGGCTATAAAGGGAAGGCTCCCAGTCATCGCCCCCATTCCAGGCGCAAAGTTTCATGCGCTCAGGGTGGCTAGAAGACTTTTTACACCTGAGAATTAGTGAGGCCCGAACCGCCAACCCGGAATTGTTCCGTGTGGTTCGCACCTCACTAATCCTGGACTGACTAGGCCCCTTCCCCCACTGATTTCATTTGTGAGAACTTTGCAGCCTTTTTTTTTGATCGAAAATAGAGGCCATCCGTTCCGGTTTCGAATCCTGTTGCCATAGCCCACTCTCGGCATCCCCGGCGGCCGTGCCCCCCCGGTCTCCTCGCATGGTTAGTTTTTTGGGGCCCGTCCACCTTTTCTTGAGGCCTCCAGGGCTATTTCCCATTTCCGGCCCCCCCGTCCACCCCCCTTTGACCCTTTCCCTTCAAGGGTTATGAAAGCATTGCCAAAAGAAAAATCTCCCGGGGGGCTTCGATCACGCCACGGCCTCCTTCAGGGGAAAGGGGTTTTCCCTTCCCGTTTTTAAGGAGACCGTGGTAAAGCCCATCCTGAAGAAACCGAGCTTAAACGCCGGGCGAATTTTCCAACTTTCGCCCAATCCTAACGTTCCTTTTATTGGGGAAGGTTTTATCGAGAGGGTGGCCCCCGACCCGGGTTCAATCCTATCTGGGGGCCGACATGCCCTGGATCCGTTCCCCGTCTTTTGGGGTTTAGGCCTGGTCGGGGGGGACCGAGACAGTCGGGCGCTCTGGGAAGATTACCTCATCCGGAGGGCCGACAGGGGGTGCTCCTCCCCGTTGGTTTTCCCCCGGAATTTTTCAGCGGCCTTTGATACCGTCGACCACGGTAAACCTGCTGGATCGGCTCTCCGAGGTTGGGGTTGGGGGCACTGTTCACCCCGTTGGTTCCGGTCCCCTCGGGACCGTCCCCAAACAGGTTTTTCAGCATTGGGGGGAAATGTCGGCCCCCCTTTGGGTACTCCCTTGCGGGTTCCACAGGGGTCTCCCCTCTCCCCCCATGCTGTTCAACCCTTTACATCAGGCCCCCTGGCTGAGGTCATTAGGGGGCATGGAGTCTGCTGTCATCAGTACGCTGATGACACGCAGCTCTATTCCCTTTTCTCCCCGCTGCAGATGAGGCTGCCCGGGACCCTATCAGTGCCTGGGCGCAGTCATGGAATGGACCAGGCAACGGGCTCAAACTCAACCCCGAAAGACCGAGGTCATGTTTTTTGGGGGCTTCCTCATCCAGCACGGTGGCCCTATCCCACCTTGGAGGGTTTTTTTCCCTCGGCCCATGGGACTGTGTCCAAAATCTGGGCGTAGTCCTGGCCCGGCGCCACCCGGGTAGCCCAGGTGTCCGCCGTTCCAGGGCTGCCTTTTTCCATCTTCGGCGTATTGCCCAGATTCGTCCGTACCTGGATGAGGACTCCCTCAGAACTGTGGCCGGGCGCGGGTATCTCTAGACTGGCTTTTGCAACGCGCTCTACATGGGGTTGCCCTGACCTCATTCGGCGCTTCAGCGGGTCCAAAATGAGCAGCCAGACTGGGGGCTGGTGTGCGTCGATTCGAGCACATCACCCCTCTTGGCTCGTCTGCACGGTTTTGCCCGTTGCAGCCCGAATTAGTTTCAAGGTCCTGGTTTTGGTTTACAAAAACCCTCCATGGCCTAGGACCTGGCTACCTGACGGAGCGGACGCCACGGTCAACTTCGGCCCGTCCGACAGGTCCGCCGGGGGCGCACATGCTCGTAGGCCACGCCAGGGAGGCTGGGAGAACTCCACCCGTACCCAGCCTTTCTGTGGCGGGCCCCAACCCTAGGGAAATTTCACCTACCAGCAGAAGTGCGCCTTGCAGACCCCCTGCCTCCCTTTCCCGGGAAGGCGCTAAAAACCCTTCTCTTCGGGAGGCTTTGGGTGACAGAATGTTTTTTTCTTTTTTTTTTTTTTTTTTTATCCCGCCTTCTGCTGCAGGCCGTTTTTTTTATGCTTATTTCAGTTGTTTTTTTAATTTTGTTGCCCTGTACATTTTTTGTAAACCCCCGGGTTTCCTTTTCAGGAAAGACGGGCGGAATAACGTATAAAAATAATAAATAATAAATAATAATAAAAATTTTTGCCTTTTAAAAATCTTGGTGAGGCCCCTTCTGGATATTGTGTACAGTTGTGCTCACCTAACTCCAGAAGGATATTGTGGAAATGGAAAAAGTACAGGGGAGGGAAACCCAAATGATTAAGGGATTGGAACCCCTTCCCCTTACCTGCAAAGCTGGGCCTCTTCACTCTTAAAATGATGGAAACCAAGAGGTGACGTGATTGAAGTTTAAAATATTTTGAATTTATACGCAGTGTGAAAAAGTAATCAGTAAAACTGTTTTCCCTATTGCACAACACAGAACTAGGGGCACTCCATGAAACGTTTGGGTGCAGATTCAAAAAATAAACAAAGTTTTTTTTCCCCAAAGAGGATCACTGATATGTGGAACTCCCTACCAAAAAAGTGGTGACAGCTATCAGCCTTGACAGCTTTAAGAAATGACTAAACAAGTTCATGAAAAACAAGGGGTATCAAGGGCATCTTTTATGGAGCCTAAGGACAACCCCGGGGTTGGGAGAGGAAGCTTTCAATCCCATTTGCGGGGAATCATAAGCAGGTGCTTGGGAATACCCTGAAGCAAATGGTGAGCCACTGTGTGAGACAGAAGGGGGGACTGGATGGGCTGGGCCTGTTTCCAAAAAGGCTGTTCTTATGTTCTTGTGTTCTATCTCTCCTTTACCACCTCTGCAGTGGGGGCAGTACAGACCCTCAAATCTTGCCTGGATGCAGTCATGGGAGGACCAAACAAAAAGGGTCAGACTCAAAGACAACTGAGGCCCCCCACCCCCCAAATACAGGGGATTTCCCCTTTTTGTGACCACGCTTAGGGGGGCCCAGAAACAATCACTCGAAACCGGGGGCCCCTCTGAGCTAGCCCCCATTGGAAAAATCTCCAAGGGAAATTCACCCAGCACAGTCCCTGCTGGCCTTCAAAAAACGTTAAGGGGCCTTGTTTTTTTTAGAGGCAATTGGGGGACCATTAGGGGTCCCCCCCCCCCTTGCCTGTTCCACCATCTTGCTGGGTATTCTTTTTTATTTTTTTGTTTGTTGTTTTTTTTATTTTTCTTTTAATGATATTTTTGAATTTATTTTTTTTTGACGTGATTGTTGTTAACCCCCACAAATTCCTTTGGGAAGACAGGTGGAAAAAAAAAATAAATAAATAAATAAATAAATACGTGTTGCAAAACATTTTTTATTGGCACAGTTCTTCGATCTGTTAAAGTAATCTTGGGGGTTTATTTCCCTTTTTTGATGCATTCTTCAGAAAAAATTAGCGAAACATTTCAATTTCTCAAAAAAAGAAGTCCATTGCCCTGACTCAACTTCCAGATTTTTTCTCACTGGGTTTAACTCACCTGGAGACGAGGTCTTCACAAGACTCTGTAATTTTTTGATTTTTAAAAATCTTAAAGGGAAAATGAGGTCAAAAAAAAAAAATTTGGGTGAGTAGCAAAATGTTTTTGTCCTCAAAAAAAGAAGTAAAGTTGCCCGACCAATTTCCAGAAAGCACATTCTTGTTTTTTGTTTAAGATCTCATAAAAATGCTGCCTTAATCTGGCTACTTTCCTGAAAGGAGATGTTTTAATAATTTTTTCAAAATTAATAACATGTTATCTTTTTCTTATTGTTTTTATTGTTTTAAACTAATCTGTGCCACATAAAAAGGGAAAAGAAATCAACTTTTTTAAAAAACCACTGTCTGTGGTATTAGTTCAGTTTCCATTTATCAATAAAACAAAATCCCCCAAATCAATGGTCACTTCATCCCCAAAACCCACAATTTCCCATCTTAACAATTGGTGACTGGGTTATAGACAATTTCTATTATGATTTATTTCACCCTTTGGCAAATGAAGTTAACCAACTATGTGGGGGTTTTTTTTTCCTCACATATTTGGGCCCAATTGGGTTTTTAACAGATTTCAAGGTAATGAAGTCTCCTACCAAGAGATCTTGAATACTTTTTAATTTGATCCAGGGGACACCATCCATCCTCCAGTTGTGTTTTAGAGTTCTATAGCGGCTCCCACAGTCATGTCACTGTTGCTCCCTATCCCTGGGTTTTTACCCAAAAAGTTTCAAGCTGTGGGCCTCCTGCCCGGTTAAAAATGATTCTAAAACTTTAGGACTAGAGATGGGGACAAAACAAAAATGAAACCTTTTTACTTCATTATCAATTAAAGGGAGGGCACATTTCATTATGAAACAAAATGAAATGCCATTTTTTCCTCTAGAAATGAAACAATTTGTCCAGAGGAACCAAAATGGCGGGGTAGCTTCTTTGGACTCCCCCCTGTAACCCCCTGAAATTGGAGAAGTTTGGGTTTCGGGGGCTGAATTATAAACCCAAAAAAGGGTCGCCCAGGAAAAATCATTTCTAATGGATAGAATCAATACTAGCCCCCCCTAAGGCAAGAAATTAGGGGCTTCCCAAGTCAATTAAAATGTTTTTTCCCTAAGGGCCCCCTAAAACCCAAAACCCTCCCAAAAAATTTGGGGTGCTTACGGGGAAGGGGTCCAAAAAGCCACCCGTGCTTTTGGTCCCTTTCTGGGATGCGGGGGAGCCATTAATGAACCATTTCTTTTTTGTTTCTTTCAAAACTACTTTAAAATAATCTTTACTAACAAAATAAATGAAACTACTAAAGAAACAAAAAAAAACGCTATTTTTTCGTTTCATCCCCAAATTCTAATTAAGACCCTAAACAACATCACAGTTTACTGATACGAAGACTGTAAAATATACTTTTTTTCATTTTATACTTTACTTTTTTTTTATTTTAACTTGCAGTACTATTTAATCTGACCCCTCATGGAATGAAGCAAGAAGACAATTTCTCCACCATTCTACCACCATCCCCCTTTATGGCCCACGCATCCCACTCAGAACTCCGAGCCTTTTTTCCCCACTCTGCCTTTGTTCCTCAAAACAGGCACAACGAATTGTGTTAAGGGTGCCTTGCGAAGTTCCAGTCCCTGTATGCACAAAAAAGGCAAAATCATCCTGAGAAGCCCTTGTCTCACGGGCTTCCGAAGCATGCACACATAATCCATACTCATCTCCATTTTGGGGCCTCCAGAAGACACACAACATAGGTAAAACTGCCACTTATTGTCCCTCTTAGTCTTCATTCACCATATTTTTTTCCCTCTTTACAGAAAAAACAGTCACAGGGATAAGGGCCAGTGTTTATTCATTTTTTTTTGACCCAAGGAAACCGACGCTGCTTCTGAGCCAAAGAGTTTTTAAATTTCACCATCCTTTTTTCAGCCATAACTCTTACCGGGACATGTCAATTTGGGGGGTTTTAAGCAGTCTCATTTTTCCTTTTAAAGGGGGTTTTATCTTTATAAATCTTTTTATTCTCACCTGAGTGACCCCTTTCCTTTTTAAAATTTCCATGTTTTTTCCCACAAAATTTCCAGACAGGTTTTTTGATCACCATTTGTCCCTTGAGTGACTTTATCCAAGTCCAGTCCTTTTTAAACTGCCCTATTTTTTCTAGGGTTGCCTTTGCCAAAATTTGAGCCCAAGGATTTTAAAAATTGAAAAAAAAAGGGAAAAACTTTAAAAAAAACAAATAGGGGAACAAACAGATTCAGTTTTAAGGTTACCTGTTTGCACTTTTAAATATTTAACCTCAAAACCCCCATTCACCCAATCCAAAATATTCAAGTTGTTGTTCTGTTTTTTCATTTAATCGTGCTGATCTTCATGAATCACTCAAAAAAATTAACCGTTCCCTTCTTTTTCACTCCCCTTCATTTTCTTTTGGGCTCTTTTTGGTTTTGGGTTTTTCTTCCAGCTAATCGCCTATTATTGTTGCCTTTTTAAAACAAAGTCACGTTTTCCCTTTTTATTAAGACCTGCCTTTTTCCCCCCCTCTTCCCCATCTTTTTCCCCCACTGTCACCAGCGGCTGCAATGTTTTTCCCATAAGGCAAGATTGCTACAACCCACCCGTTTTTCCTTTGAAACATTACACAAAGCTGAAGTATTTTCCAAGAGGGGTCAGAGAAGCCGGAACAATCAACAAAAAAAAGCTTACATGAGGGGGGAAACGGCACTTGGTTTATGGGGGAGAGCAAGTTTTTTGTTCTAACCCCCCCCAAAAAATTTGGGGAATCCCCTTTGTGATGAAGAAGACACTTCATGCGCTTTCTTAAATGAAAGATCGGAATTTTGGGTTTAATCAAATGTTACAAACCCAAAAACCACCTTAACCAAGATGTGAGTTTTACTTGGGAAAAATAAGGGAAAAGGTAACAAATGATAAAAAATTTTAAATATTTTGTTTCATTTTTTTTATTTTTAAAAAATTCACACTCAATCACATAAATTTTATACGTCACAGCAGAACAACAACACACAGCAAAAACAACAAAACACACCGTTGATTCCCCTTTACCCTGGAACCCCAAAAAACTTATTCATTTTTTCCCCCCCCTTACTTTTTCAATGCCTTTCCACTCTTCAACTGCCCATATCTCTTCCAAAAGCACATATAATCTGGCGGGTTTTTTCCTTTTTTTTAACCCAGCCCACTTTTAAAATCCCATATCCTTTTTTCTTCAACTTTTTTTATTTAAACTTAATTTCTTTTTAAAAATTTATCATTAATTGCAATATTCCAAATTTCATTATCCATTAGAATTGGAAACTCCTTTTTTTTTTTTTCCAGTTTTTTTCTGTTTGCAATGACAGTCACTCTGCTTTACATATTCTTTTCATTTTGAAAAAGGAAACATTTCACACTCATCCAAGCAGCTTTGCTTTGATTTTCAGGGGTTTTAAAAATTTTTAAATTTTTCAAAAAATTTTTTAATCCCTTTTTAAAACCAATTTCCATATTTTGGGCCACTTCACATTTCAAAAAATTGCCAGTAATTCCCTTTTTTTACACATCCTACATTTCTTGAGAATTTTTAAAAATCATATTTTTATTTTTGTTGAGTTATGTAATTCCATAGTATATTATACCCATTTTTCTTTTTTTCTACATTTTTTTTGAACCCTTTTGTTTCAGATTTTCTAAACCTTTTTTTCTATTTTTCCCCCAACTCTCCCATATTGCTTTAAATGATTCCTTCTTCCATCAGTCATCAAATTAATGTACCTATTTTTCCTTTCCCTTCCTTCCTTCCTCCCCATTCTCCTTTTTTTTATAATTTTTTGTTTTTGGCATTTTCCTATATTCCCCACCTAATCCTCACTATTTTTGCCCCATTTTTCCTTCCTTTAAAATTTTAACCAATTTTAAAATTGTTTTTTTAAAAACACAATTTTAGTTTTCCTTATTTTTTCCTTCTAGTTTCCCATTTTATGTCGTTTTTTTTTAAAATTTTCAATCCTATATCCCTATCTTGGGAGACCTTCACTCTACTACGGGGTTTTTAAAGGAAATTTTCCGGGCAAAATATTGTCCTGTTTGTTCCAATCTCAATACTTTTTAAAAAAGGGTTTTCTAATTCTTTTAGTTTGCTTTTAATATTGTTCTTTTTTTTTTTTAAACCAAAATTCTTGTAATTCCCCATTCCATAACCTTTCCAACTCTATTCACCCATATTACTCCTTTTTTTGACCAAAAACCCCCGGGAATGACTCTATTGGGTTTTTGCTTTATAGTATTTACTAATATTTGGTAATCCAAACCTTCTTTCTGTATACGCAAATACTACATTTTTTTATTAAATGTGTTATTCTTTCCCTCCACAAAAAATTTTAAAATTGGTCTCTCTTTCTGTTTCAATTCCGATATGGAATCATCCAACAGAAGTTGTTTTTGGCATTTTTTTCTATTACAAATTGCAAGTTTACAACCAAAAAAATTTTTTTTTTTTTGTTTTTTATTTTTTTTTCTATCCATTCTTTTTTCTTTCCATGTTTGTTTTCGGGGATCTTGAATTTTTTTTGTAAAGTCTATAAAAAAGATTCTCATTTTCTGTCTCTCAAATTTTGGTTTTAGCTTATCAATTTACTTTTTTTAATTTATCAATTTTTTTTTAGAGTGGTTATGCAGTAAATTTTTCATTTAAACTCTCCTATTAAATTTTTGGGATTTTTCTTTCCCCCCTTAAACCACTTGGGGCTTCTTCCCTTTTTTTATATAAATGCATAAAATTTATTCATTTTTTTGTCCAAAAATTTTAGTAATTTATTTAGATTTTAAAAAATTAAAAAAATTAAATATAGTCTCCGATTTTTAAGGATCTTTTGGGTATAGACCGGGGTTTTGAAAACCTATTCAGTTTCAAATGTATATTATAAGATTGTTTAAGGGGGAGTGACATTGCTTCTTCTACATTTTTGCTAAATTTTAATTTAATTTTTGGACTAATATTTTTTTTTAATATTTAAAATATTCTACAGTATACCTATCTAAAATGGCCGGGGTTTACCCCCCCCCTTTAATTTATTATTTCTTTATTTTATCTTCTGTTATTTTGAATCCACCACTTATTTCCCCTTTATTTTTCAAATTTTTTAAATTTTGATTTTTAATTTTTTTCTAGTAAAATTTTTACCCCCCCATAAAATTTTTTTAAAAACCAAACCCCTCTGAAATAAATCTACCCCCCCTTTTATTTAAACCCTTCCTTTCCATTTCTAACGTTCCTATTAGTTTTTTCATTTTTTTGGATTAGTGGGCCCCGGGTAACTTTTTCAGCCCTTTCTATTTTCATAAATTTCTTTTTTAATAATTAAATTCCCCCCTTTTACCTTTTCATTCCGTTTTGTAGCCTTTCATAATTTTTTTTGGGGTTTTTTTAATAACCCTTTTAAAACTTTCTCTCCGCCTTTTGTATAACTTTTCTCAAATTCTTAATTTTTTCCCCCCTAGTTTTCCATTTTATTATTGGTTTTTCTCCGTATTAAATGAGTTTTTTATACTTAAACCCCCCCCTACTGCTTTCCAAGTGTCCCGTAATTTTTGAGGGTTATCTTTGTTTCATTGATTTGCCATACTTTTTTTGGTTTTGTTTTTTTTTTTCTTTTTTTTTTTACAATTATTTTTTTTTTTAATATTTCAACCAATTTTCATCTTTTAGCTTTTTTAAAAATCAAATTCATTTTCCCTTTTTTCCCTTGTTCCATTGCATAAAACTAAAATTTTTTCACATAAAATGATCTTACCACTTCCATTTGAATTTCGGTGGCACAAAAGATAAACATTCGGAATAAATTTTTATGTTAAACAGAAAAAATGTATCTTTTTCCACGGATGCTTTCCCTCCTTTTTTTTAAAATCCATACTTTTATGTTTTTTGCACGTTAAATTGTTTTTTTTTCATCCCTATTGGTTTTGTTTTAAAAATTTTTTTTATTCATCATCAACCCTATTTTCTTTTTCTTCATTTTTTTTTTTGGGGGGGGGGACATTAAACTTTCTAACTCTTTTTTTGCACAAATCTTGTCAACCCGTATACCCCCGTGGGATCTTTTCTTAATTCTTTTTTTTTCATTTTGCATTTTTTGGCTTTTAAGAAAGGACCACTTGGAATTAGAGAGAAAAAGGCTTTCCATTCACAGCCAACCAATTTCAAAATTTATACTTCCTTTTTGGGTTTTTTCTTGAAAAAAAATTCGCTTTTCTTTTTGACATATTGAAACCTTTTCCTTTATATTACACACCGGGGCATGAAATTCCAAAAAAATTTTTTTATTTATTTCAAGCTATTTTTAAAAAATTTTTTCGGTTCCCCATTGTTTTTACAAAAGAAAAGAAACCCAACACAAAAACGATAAGTACATAAAATTACATAACAACAAACAAAGCCTAACTTAATCCCTTCCACCCATCCCCAAAACCCCCCCCCAACCCATATTTCAAATTTTTCCCCCCTCTCCTTTTTTGACTGGGCTATCCCTTCCAACCCCCACTTTGTCCCCGGGGGGTTTGGGAAAGACACATAGGCTTGGGGCCAAATACCTGTCCTCTTTTTCCCTGCTCTTTTTTTTCCAAGACCTTTTAAAATCCACTTTGTTTTTATGTTCAAATGTTTTTTGTTGTTTTTCTTTTTTCTTTCTCCAGATTTTTTCTCTTTCCCTTTCCCCACTAATTTTTTTTCCCCCCACTGCTTTTTTTTTTTTTTTTTTTTAAATTTTTTATTTAACATCAAATCAAATTACATATCACAGATAAAAAAAAAACAAAAGGTTCCCCAGTTTTTTGTTTTGGGTATTCCCCCCCATTAATTTTATTATTATTTATTTCTTTGATTTTGTGTCTTTTATAAAAAAACCGCCCAGAGTTCCCCTTTTGGGAAAAATCATATTTAAAAATATTAAAAAAAATAAATAAATAAATAAAAAAAAAAAATAAATAAATAAAAGTCAGTCTTGTAACTGTCCAAGGTGGTTTTTTTTTTCACATTTTCCCATCACCGGGCCCCCCCCCCGTCAACCGGGGGAAAAATTGGCAGTTTCCCTTTTTGGCCCGGGGAAATGCCTTATCTCCCAGGAAAGGAAAAGGGTTTTGCCATTGACTAATTGATAGTGACGGCTGAGCTTTTTCCACCAGGCAAAAACCTATATTTTGGTTTACTTTTAAAACTAGTTCCCATTTTCCGTTCTGAAAAAAAGTATGAATTTTTTTAATTTTACGTAGTTGGTCTTCTGAGATAGTATTATTTTTTTTAAATTTACGTTCTTTATAAAATCCTTGTTTTTTTGAGATCACTTTAGGCGAAAACATTTGCATTAGTGGCCACCACATCCATGCTCTTATGACCCCACCCCACTCTTTTTTTTTCCCTTTTCCTCCTCACTAAGTTCTCCATCCTGACCCAAAACCTTTTTCCCCTTTTAACGTCCAGCTTTTTTGAAACTGCTTTTTTTTGGTGCCCCCTCTCCTTCATTTTTTTCAAGCTTCCTAGCATGACTCCACTCTAGCTGCTTCATTGAATTAATTTTTTATAAACCCCACGTATTCCATTCTCTCCTCTCAAGATTTTTTTGCCTCAGATAAACACCCCTGCATGTTTAACTTCCCCTTCACTGGACACGCAGCCAGCAAAAATAACCCCCCCTTTGGGAAAAAAAGAACAATAAAAGGATCAAAGGAAAAATTGCACTTTTTTCCAAAGAATTCTTTGGCCTGGACACAAAATCTTTTCAACCCCAATTATTTCCCTTTTAAATCAAACAAATGAAAAGTTTAAACCCCCTAAGTAGAAAACTGCTTGTTGCAGTATTGATTGTTTTGTTATATCTATCAGCCACATCCCTTTAGAGAGCTCCCAACAGGGATTTCAAGGTACATGAATAAGAAGGGGGGGTTTTAACGTTCCCCCCTCCCAGGAGTTCCCGGAAAAATAATTTTTAACCAAAGATCCCAATCCGGTTTTTTCACTTTATCCCCTACATTTTTCCACTACATAACCCCCCACCCTTTTGCGGTTCATATCGAGGGCCGATTTTGCGGATCTCATTTTCGGGGGGGAAGCACCCTGGGAAAAACGGGAAAGGCCCCGTTTCAATTTTTCCGTACTTACCCCACCTTGCCTGCACCGAACGGCACCGACGGGCCTTTCCCCGGGGAATTGGACCCAAAAGGCTTCTTGCTGAAACCCAAATGACCTCCGGGTCACTAAAAGTACTTTGGGGCCTCAAGGGCCTTTCCGGGCATTTTGGGAAACCGAAATGCTTTTTTACAAACCAGAATTTGCAAAAAGTAAAAGGGGGTTTTCAGAAAACTTTCTGAGTCTTCTGAAATTTCCCCAAAAACCCCCCGGGGGGCCCCCAAAATTTCTTTTTTAGTGACCAAGGCCTTCCGGGTTTTTTAGAACCCTTTCAGTTCACAAGAACACTTCTGGGTTTTGAAAACCCGGTTGGGGCACACCCGCCCACCGGTAAACGCAAGCACGTTTTCAATTCTTGTGGGTCGGGTTGGGTGCTTAACCCCAGTGATAGGGGGGGGTTACTGTAACCTTACCAAAACATTTTAATTTTTTATTGCTCACATTTTACGTATGTGTTTTTTCTACAGTGAATTTTGCAAAAAAGTAACATTCTATACACTCGAGCCCCCTTTTTAGGGCACCTACCCGGCCCCTTCACGCCACCAGATTCAGGGTTTAAAATTTCGTATTGGCACTTGCAATATATATTTTATATAAATAATAATAAAATATAATATATAAAATTATAATATAAAAAAATATATATATAAAATTATAAAATAAATATATATATTTCTGGGGAAAAGAGGTTTTAAAAAATATAAATATACGGGGGTCCCTATTTACAGCAGCTCTATTAAACAATTCAACTTAAGAGCAAAAACCATTGGCATTTAATGCTGCCTTACAAATTTTTGATGCAATCTGCTCTACGTAAATTTTTTTTAGATATGGCTGCTTTTTTTTTACAGTTTTTTGATTTATACATCCCATTCGGACTAATTAAACTAAAAATTAAGATACCAGTACATGATTGGGGAAGAAACTGAAGAAAGAAAGCCTTTTTAAGGGGTAATTCCTTTGAACTGTCCCCACAGAGCTTAAAATAGCTGCAACAAGGCTCCTCCTTCTCCCTCGGCCATTAAATAAAGAGCCCCTTTAAAATCCCCGTGCAACCCATACTAATCAAGTGTTTTGCATTTCCCATTTCTTTTTATAACACCTTTAAGCTGTCTTGGAATCTTTTGGGGATAGAAAAGAAGATGCAAATACGATACACCTGTTCGGGTCCACAGCATTCTCTGCGTTTACTCCAGGATTTAAACCAGTGATGACAAACCCTTTTTAGAGACCGAGTCCCCAAAATGAATTAAAACCCACTAATTTTTTTTGAAAGTGCCAATACAAATTTAACCTGTAAACGGGGCCCTTGAAGGGCAATGTCGGTCCCACAAAAGGACTCCGAGTGCCCCTTTTGGGGCCCTGGCCATGGTTTCGCCACACTGCTCTAGACTTTTTTGCTTTTTTTCTCTCAAGATCTTTGCCAGCACTGAGCTTATTTCCCTTAAATATTTATATCTTTTACATACTTTTTCTCATGTTTCCTAATATCAAATGTACTCTGAATGAAGTTCAAATTGTGCATTGCGCCCGATTTCATTTGGAAATTTATTTAATATACCCGCTTATTCTTTAAAGGGGATTATAATTCAAAAATAAAGAAAACTCTTCCGAAAGGGTACAAAAGTTTTTTTTTTTTGCTGAGATGACAACAAAATAGCACTGTGATCCAAAACCACGCTGAGAACACAAATCCTCGTGCAGAATTGTTCCAAAGTTAAGATTTGAAAAGACCTGACAGGCGAAACAGCAAGCCCAAAGTCATTAAAAGCGGAGAAATACCATTTTAAGGTGCACATGAGGGTTTTTTGGAAAAAATAAGCGGCCTGCTAATAAATTCACTTAATTTTTTCCCCCGTTTTTAAAAGCAGGGTTCAAAGCTCAAACATTTTTTTTTTTTTAGTCTTGCAACCTGTTTTAGAAAGCAGTCACTTTATACCAACCTGCACTTTTGGGGTATAGGAAAATCGATTTTTTTTCCCCCCGGGAAAAACCCAAAATAATTTGTCAGCATACCTGTTTTAAAAATGAAATCTTTTTCAGCAAAATTTAAAAACCATATCAACACTGCAGAACACTCTTACCACCGTGTAATACCCCTAAAAAGTCCCCCCTTTTTTAATGAATTTTTAAAAAGAAGACAATACAAAGCATTGATCCTTCCCTCTTCACCTGAAAAATTTTCCAGCCTTAGGACACTGGGACTCCATTAAAAAATATTCACCATTAACAAACGCTGATGCACTTGGGCATGGGGGTTAAAAAACTTTAAAAAAGAGGAGGGTGCACAAAGGTGAACCCCTTTAGGCCCCCTGCTGGGATAGCAGTCTGACTCTGCACCACCTAGGAAAAAAGGAAACAATCGAGTATTCCCATTTGGAAAGAACCAAAAAAGTGATAGAAGAATGCTTGACTCGTTCAAGGACCCTAGTTTTACCCCGATTGGCCCCCATATATGTACGTATTTATTATTTATCATGCATAAACATCATTATTTTTTATTGTGGGGTTTTGTTTATAACAGTAATACAAAAATTTTTCCCCAAAAATTCTGGTTTTGGATGAACAAGAAAAAAATACAGTTTTCACCAACAAAATTCAGGGGGGGTGACTTCCCTTTTTTTGAAACACATTTTTCTCTTGGGGTTGTGACAAGTTCGGGGGCCCAAAACCCCAAAACAGCGGGGGGTGAAAAAAATCTAAGGTCTCCCCCCGTAATTAAGATTTTTAAACATTTTTTTATCTTGTGGTCCTTTTCTAATATCCATTATTTACCCCCATCACGACTCCCCACTCATTTAATTAATTAAAAAATTAATTAATTAATTTGAATTGGGAGTTTGATTCCCTTTTTTTCTACCCCCTTTTTATTTTATAAATCAAAAAAACCCCTTTCTGAAAAAACAAAGTCTTTCCCCAAATTTTATCCAAAAATCCCCACTGCACTCCCTTGACAGGGGGGGAACAATAAACCATAGAGACCTGTAAGCTCATAGTTTGGATTTTTTTTTTATTTATTTTTTTTTTTTTTATTTAACCGCCTAAAGGGGGGGGGCCTTCAACTTTGGTGGGGGCCAATCAATTTCCCAAAAAGAGAGGATGTCTTGTTTTCCCCAAAAAATTTAATCCTGCAATACAATAGGATTAAAAAAGGCCTTCTTAGACTTAGAAAGGGGAAGATACAGTATTCTATAGTCGGACTCAAACTTTTTTTTTTTTAAAGTGATAATCAGTACTTTGAATTGGGCCGAAACAGACCACAACTGGCCCAGTCAGCAGTCTGGCAACTGAAATTGAACCAGCTGAATTTCCAAGCCATCTTTGAAGGCTGCCTGACATAGACCAAATACAGTAATCCTACCTGGATTAAAAAGGCAAAAACTTCTTTTAATTCATTTTGTTTTTTTTAATTCATTTTGTCATTTTAATTTTGAATTCATTTTGTTATTAAAATGAAACAAAAATTCATTTTTTTTTAATTCATTTTGTAATTCATTGTTATAATTCATTTTGTTTAATTCTTTTTGGGTTATTCAAGTCATTGCATTGAAAGAAGCAATGCTTTCTATGGGAAAAGCTGGGGGACTCCCCCCCCCCATCGGCACCAGGGAAAGGGTTTTTCTTTCCCCCACCCCAAGCCACCGCCAATCAGCTAAGAGTGGGGTTCGGCGGGGGAAAAAATTTTTAAAAGCCTGCGGTTTCCCCAGCGCCCACCTGTCATTGATTTGGACCCCTTTAAAAAATGGCCCATCAGTACTGGGGGACCCCTGGTGGCAACTGAGCCATTTTTAAAGGGGTCCAGCTGATGACAGGTAGGCAGGAGATGTCTGAAAATCACCTGATTGCCAGCATGGAGCTCCTGCATTGGCAACCAGGCCTAATTTAGAGGGGTGCTGCCAACCTGTCATCATCTGGGCCCCTTTAAAATGGCCCAGTCACCACCAGGGGTCCTCCAGTGCCAACTGGGACATTTTTAAAGGGACCAGCCAATTACAGGTCGGCAGGAGATGTCTGAAAATGGTCGGGATGCCAGTTCAGAGCTCTCCCGCTGGTGTCCTGACAATTTTCTGGCATCTCCTGCTGAGCTGTCATCAGCTGGACCACTTTAAAAATGACCCAGTCAGCACTGGGGGGACCCCCTGGTAGTAAGTGGGCCATTTTAAAGCAGTCCAGCCAATGACAGATGGCCAGGATCCCTCTGAAAATGGTCCAGTTGCCAATGTGGGAGCTCCGCAT
Source organism: Phrynocephalus vlangalii (assembly GCA_037367305.1). NCBI lineage: Eukaryota > Metazoa > Chordata > Lepidosauria > Squamata > Agamidae > Phrynocephalus > Phrynocephalus vlangalii. The sequence continues at coordinate 34,549 of JAWVWN010002549.1, forward strand.
TGGCAATCTTTTTTCCTGTCCCAGCACCGATCAGCTGGCTTGGGGGAGGGAAAAATGCACAGCAACACACACACACACCACCACCCCAAAACAGTAAAAAAAAAACTTAAAAGAAAGACACAACACACAACAACAATACACAGAAACGAAACAAACCAAAACGAAAAATGAAACAAAATGTTAATAAAAAAATTGTTTCAAATGAAACAAAATGAAATGAAATGCTATTTTTGTATTTCGTGCCCATCTCTACTAGTCACCTCCCACCAGCTGTTCTTAAGTTCGAAGGGAAAATAAACTGAGCACATCTGCTGACACAGTGGGAAATTATAACTAGCATTGCTCCACTTACCCAAAATGATAATTGTGCCTATGATGCTGAAGGGAGTACGGTACAGTCAAGAATTGGGGGAATCAGCCTGTCAACCCTTCTGGTCCAACTGAACTGTACTCCCCTTACTGCAGCAATGCTTCTGGGACAATCCCAAAGCAGTTCACCTTGACAACAAGCTCAAGAAGGTTAGGAGTATTATGTTCATCAGATGGATCTGGAAGGGCATGCCATGCATACAGTCTTGAAAAACTATATATAAAATGTTTGTAAAGGATAAAAGAGCTACATTCTTTTGAAGGAAAGAGAATTTATGAGAATTCTGAATTATTTCCTTCAGAATTCTTATAAAGACAAGAAACCCATTTAAGTAATAGGAATATGAACCTGGGAATTATCATCCATAGGTTTGGAGCATGATGTCATCAGTAATAGCCATTGGGTTAACTCTGTTTTCCATGTGAATTGTTAGCTACAGTGCAGGCACTGCTTAGTTTGCTCCTTTCCTGTTCTTAGCTGTGAACATGCTGGTGTTTCCTATTTCCCAAGAAATAACCTTTGTAATTTAGGAATGAACAATATTGTAGGTTTTGGATGCTCCCTTCCAGTTCAGTTTTCTGTAATTACCCACATCATAATAAATTCATGATGCTGTTCCAGGAGTGTCATTGTAATTTTGCATTAGTCAAGTGCTAGTTAATGAACTGTTGTTGTTCTACATTTAATTTATGTACATTTTAAGTGGTATGTGCATGAGTAAGTCTAAAAGGAAAGTCTGAGGCTAATTCTGAACAATGTATGATGTAGCTCTGAGCTCAGCAGAGTCAGTAGCAGCCTGGTAATACTGAAAGAGTCAGAAAGCTAGAACAGATACACCCATCAGATTGGGCTCAACTATGAAGAAGGAAAAATATCATCCCCCAAAGATTTCTCTGCATGCTGGCCTTTTGTCTTTTGGAGGATTCACCTCGTTCTATAATACTATGCAAAAATGAAAAAGGAAAGGAAAGGAAAGTACCTTGCCAAAAATAGATCATGATTGTCATCATCTTCGCCATCATCCTGCATCCTGCTTTTCTATGAATTGTGCCTAAAGCACCTAACAACATAATAAATAACAATTTGTCATCATTAAAACAACTGCAAGCAAATAGATAAATATGTAACAAAAACAATATAATTTAGAACAAAGTGCAAATAAACTGGCACAATTTAAATAGAAAATGGACAGAGCTTAAAACTAAACACATATCTGAAGATAGTATATATATCATAGACAATGCCAAATAGATCAGGATGCTGTATTGGCAAGGTAATTTTATACCTATGAGCGTTCAGATGAGGGAAGGGGAAAACTAGAGAGCTTTTTTAATATATTGGTGTTGAAAATAAGAGCGTCTCCATGGGTTAAAACAGCCATTATGGAAGCAAACTTTAACTGGTCCAAATTGAATAGGGAGGTCACATGGGGGCTGGAGTCCAGGGTTCTATCAGAAAGAGCAAACAACATGTGGAAAATTAAATAGGGGTGAGCATCAGGAGCTGCAAGAGGCGGCAATACCTCAGGATTGAGGGATGTCTCTTTTATTGTTCTGTTCCATTTTGTTTTGCTTTGTTTTGCTGTAGGTCAGCTTTCACACACCCTCCCCATTGAGAACAACCCATCTGGAGCAATATTTGTTCATAATAATTCCTGCCCTGGATGAAGGAAGTTCACCCTTGTAGAATTTCCTATCTGACTGTGTTTTCAGATAGATAGTGTTAAGAGAATTTTTAACGGTCTTTTCTGCCTTCCTGTCCAGTCATCCTTATTTTCTTCTGAGTGCTATGACTCTAGGCCTTAAAGTCAAAGAGTGCTGATGTTAAATTGATGGTGACATGTCCAAATGGATATGATGCATAAGCCTTGATGTGCCAAACTGGCTTGCGTTACCATTGTCCTTTTAAAAAGGGCAACAATAAATAAATAAATAAATAAATAAATAAATAAATAAATAAATAATCAAACATGCATTTAAATAGTTACATCAAAGGGCTTCTAGATCAGTGTTCCCCAACCCCCGGTCCGCAGACCGGTGCCGGTCCGTGGATCAATCGGCACCGGGCCGCCCAAGGAACTTCAAATCATTTCACTGTGGCGCCTTATCAGGGCGATGTGGGAGGGAGGTGACGTCATGGCGCCCGGCGCCGGCGCCTTTTGTCTCGGCGTACCCGCCTTGGGGAAATGCCTTCCATTGCCCATCTCCATCATGGCGGCTGCCGAAGCGCTCGTTTGTTTGTGTGGAGTGGGAGGGATTGGGGGGTTGGGTTGGGTTGATTGCGAGCGCCGCGCGCGCATCAGCACGTGCGCATAAATCATAACACAACCCAATGGCGCGGGTCCTTTGCCTTCGAGCCGGGGAGCCGTTGGGTCGCTCGCGCGCGCGCGCGCCCACCCTCTCGTTTTGACCTTCTCCCTCTCTCCGTCTCGTTCCTCACGAGAGTCCAGGTGAAGAAAACTGACGCGCGCACCGCCCCACACCCCCCGGGTTTTGAAAAGAAAGGTGTGTGTGTGTTTGTGTGTGAAATCCGCGTTTTCGGGAGGAGGAGGAGGAGGGGAGGGGCGGACATGACAGGATAGACTTGCGGGGAGGGGGGTTAATAATAATAAAAAGGGCCCCCGTCTTTTTTTTCGCTCGGGGCCCCTTTTTTTGCCGGCGTGTGGGGGCCTTCATGCGTGGCTCTGGGGGGAAAATTTCTGGGCAGCCCCAGAAGGCGGACGAGGGCAGGTCTGTGTTGGAGGAGGCTTCTTTCTTTCCTCACGTTGCCATCCTCCCTTTTTTCCCCTCCCCGACTTTACTCCCCCCCCCACCCCTCAATTAACCACCTGGCTTGTGTGTAGGTCCATTTCTCTGAGGGATTATCATTAGGGGGGTTGGGTTCCGCCCCTCTCTCCTCAGTAGTATGAAGGCCCCCCTCCCCTTTTCCATTATTATTTGGTTTTTTCCCCCTCACCCACGTTTCCCTCAGGCGTGGTTATTTTGGTCCCCCCCCCCCCCCTCTTTTTCCCCAGACTTTCCCTTTTAAAAAAAGGGGGGGCCGTGTGGCCGTGGCAAAATAGAAATGCAAGACCCGGCTATAGGCGATACTTTTAGGGGGCACTAATTCATTTTTTTTTAAAAATCATTGCAAGCTTTCGTAGACGATTACTCACTTCAGAGCAAGTGCCAAAAGTCCAAAAAGTGTGGTTTATTAGTGGCCTATAAAGGTATCGCCCATAGCCTCGTCTGCCCTTGTTGTGTATATAACGTGCTCGTTATTAAATCAAAACAAGCGGGCCAGGGGGAAATTATCAAACATTTACCGGGCCATGGCGATAAAAAGGTTGGGGAGCACTGTTCTAGATTATCAAACCAGCCAGAAGTTAAATGAAGGCCTTCCACAAGGTTCTGTGCTGGCTTCACTCCACCTTAATATTTATACATCTGATTTACCAAGCACTGCTGCAAAAAAGTTTATATATAGTGGTCCCTCAATTTACGAATTTAATCCATTCCAAATGCATGCTCTTAAGTCAAACTACTCTTGAGTCGGGGTACCTATCTAAAAACTTGGGGGGGGGATTAAAAAGGGGGAAAAAGAAAATATATATTTGTAAGTCGAGCAGACCGTATTTAAAAATTGTAACACAGTTAAAACACCAACAGTTTTCTGCTCTTAAGTTGAATTGCTCTTAAGTCGAACTGCTCTTTTAAATCAGGGGACCATTCAAAATTGATATATCGAGCTGATCAAACAATCTGAAGACTTCAACACTTCGAAAAAGCCCCTTTAAAATGATTCAAAAAAAATCAATAGTTGCTTTTTTGTTTTTGTTTTGGTTTGAAATTTGGAGGCAAAACCCAACATCAACAAAACCCAAGGTCACTTTCTTTTCACTTGAGCAACCTTTTAAGCCAACATAACCCCAAACTTGACATTTAAGAATCAGCGCCCAAAGTCCAACCGAAACCCAAAGTATTTAGGTGGGACCCTTGACAGAGGCTTAATGTAAAAGGGAACACAAGTAAAAAAAAAGGATAAAATGAAAACCAGGAACAATATCCTACACAAACTCCCAGCATTTTTTGATTCCTTTTGATTCCTAATCTTGGAAGAGCAAAGCTGAGGAAAAAGCTGAGGCAGACCCAAGGAGCTCATGACCAGAGTGAGCAAACGGGAGAACAAAAAAAGGGTTTTTTAAAGGAAAAGATAGGACAAAAGGGGAAAAACTAGGTTTTGGCCAAGGGGAAAAGGGCCCCATACAAGGGGGTTACCTTATAAAGGAAAAAAATCTCTTTCAAAGAGGCAAGGTGACCTTTTTACTTATTTTTTTTTTTTTTTTTCTCGCCCCCCCCGCCATCTTTTGTGAAGGGTCTTGTCCGCCTTTATTTATTACTTTTTTTTACCCTTTTGTACCTGTTGCCTTGTTTTAATTGTAAACCCCCAGATTTCCATTGGGAAGATGGGCTCTAAAAACAAAAATAAATAAATAAAAATAATAAAAAAAAAATAAATAAAGGGAGTGTCCTAATTACGGGGGGAAAAGCTATAAGTACACTCTGAGTTCGGAAGGCCTTGTGATTCCTGACTCCAGATAAGCTTAGTTGGGAATAAAGCTGACAGGGGGATTTCAACCGGGAATTAAACCCCAGGTTTTTTCAGGGGAGGCCAAGGGGGGCGCAAACATTTCTGTTTTCATTTTTTATTATTTTTGTTGTTTTGAACTTCTGTACACCGGGAACAAAAAAATGACAGGTATTCAAAAAAAACCATTGCAAGAAAAAGCCTAGGGGTTAGGGGGGTGAGGAAGGAAAATGAAACCTTAAAAAAAAGGGAAGGGCCAAATTGTTAAATTGGGGAAAAAAATAACATTACTTAAAACATATTCAAAAAAATTACAAACACACAAACACAAACTCCGGGTTTTTTTAATATGAACACCGAGTATGGAACATACAAGAACTGGAACTTTTACTTCGGGGGGGCAAATAAACCTAAGGGGAATAACCAAATTTGGGGGGATCATGATCTTGTGACGGAAATCACAATGAAAGATAAAATTGTAACTGGGCGAAGCCAGACACAACCAACAAAAAGAAACACTTGTAAAAAAATTTTTCAAATTTTAAACAATAATAAGTATTATCTACTGTAGTATTTGAAAAAATTGCAATATGGAGGGGGTAAGATGTTTCCCGGTAAAACCCATATTTGGGTTAAATCCTAACCCAACCCAAACCCCAAAAAACCAAACCCAACCCTAACCCTAACCCAACCCAACCCAACCCCCTAACCGGATAAAATTTAACAGGGCAAATGCCCAATACTCACCCTTATGTTGTAGTTCATAAAAAAAGGGGGGATGTTTTGAAAAAATTGCCACATAAAAAACTACTGTGTAATATATTCATCTAAGCCACAGCGACAACTTACTAGGAAAAACACTAGGCTCTTCAAGTACATATAATGGGAACATCTTGGAAATTTGGGAAGAAAAAAAAATCAGGGCCCTTTTCGGGGTAAACCAACCCCTTTCTATGACCCACACAAACAACAAAGGCCTTTAAAAAGAAAACTGACGGGGGAATTGAAGGAAGTTTTGGGTCCTTAACCCAAAAAAAATTAGATTTTCCCCCTTCTTTACACTATATTTTCTTTCAGCCTGCCTCCTGAAGTCATAGAGTGACCCGAACAGAAAGAACAAAAAAAAACACGGGACCTTCCCCCCATTAAGCATTTAATAGTCGGGAAATCACCAAAAGGGGTGTTCATTAATACAGTTGGGACCTTTAAAAGGAATTAATTTTTTTCCAAAAAAAATTATGTTAAAAACCAATTTTCGTTTTTACAAATTTCCCATAGGGAAAGCATTAAAAAAAAGAGTGACCCTTTTTATTTTGTGGGGTTTGCCCCAAACAATTCCTTTAACAAATTTTCCCCCATCCCGGAATTTTTATGTTGCACAATTTACTTATACAAAATGTTTGTTATAAAGGGTTACTGTTTAAAATAAATTTAAAATTTTTCTATAAAATTAATGGAAACATGGGTTAAAATTTCCGTAAGTGTGACTAAATACACTTTAAAATCCCCTTTGTGAAAAAAAAGTTTTACAGGTGAATTAATGTGCTGAAAAAACACAGAAAGAAAAATAGATTTATCCTAACTTTTCGGGACTCTCTTCAGTTAGCAGGCCTCGACATTGGTTTGTAAGGGCAAATGCCTTTTCCCTATGGTTGGGGCAGCAGACGTTTTTGGGATTGTCTGGGGTACCCTCCCCCCCAACCCACGCAACCTTCCAGACTCTCGGATTTTGCGGCTCACTTTGAAGCCCCTCGCCGTTGGGTTTGGGGGGGCTTCAATTGAAGCTGGGAGGGCTTTCTGGTGCACCGGGTTTTAAAGGGAAACCACCCCCCTGGGCGGTCCCACATGTTTTATGTCCTCCCCCCAACAGGCATACCCTGATTGGTATTTACCTCCATGTCGGGGCTTATCTGGAGGTGGGGGGCATTGTCTCCCAAAACCTTGCAGGCAACCATCACCTCCCCTTTTTTTCTCCCGTCGATCCCCGGCCCCCCCCCGGGGACCTTGGGGCCCCCTGTGTTGGCCCGCCCCTGGGGGGTCATGGACCCGCCCGGTTCCCCCGGGAACCCCTTGGGGACTACCGGGGGGCCTGACTGACCTCCGGCCGGGCTGCGCGACCAAGGTTCGAAAAAGCTGCCCGCACCATCGACGGATCGCCCCCAAACCCTTCCCGTAAGAGCTTGACCTTCGCAGGGGTTCACGGCGGTTAAGCGAGAAGCAGGAAGGGGGAAGGCGGAGAGCACCGGGGGAAAAAAGCCATGGCAATTAATAAACTGCGTTGTGATCCAGACTGGTCTTTCCGATGACAGGAGGCAAAAACATCCTATTACTCCCTGAGAATTGGTGGGGGCCTCTAACTGCCAGGGGGAGCCCCGGGTGGTTCGGGGACCTCACCAACCTAGTCTGGCCAGGCCTCCCCTACTGACTTCGAGGAGAACTTTGCAGCTAATTTCGATCTAAAATGGGGCCCCGGGCCCGGGGCTTCGAACCCGGGTTCACTACCCCCCCCGCCCCCCCCTTTTCTTTGCCACCTCTTCTTTTGGTTATGACTTGGCCTGTTTCCCCCTTGGAGGCCTCCGGGGCAATTGCCCACCCCGGCCCGGGTCCACCCCCTTCACCTTGCCCGCCGGCGATAAAACTGCCGCAGGAGTATGCCAAATGGGCATCTGCCACGCCACCGCCCCCTTCAGGGGGGGGTTTTTTTCCCCCTCTAAGGAGACGGGTTTAAAGGGGCCCTTTTCTTAAAAAACCGGCCTGGAAATGGCCCAAATTTTGGCAATTACCCCCCGATTCCAATTTCCTGTTTATGGCAAGGTCTCGGGGGGTGGCCGTGGCCCGGGTTTTCGTCTACGGAGGAACATCATTGCCTTGACCTTTCCAATTGGGTTTTCGGCCCTCCGGGGGGCCGAAACAACCGGTCCGCGGCAAGTGACCAATTTCCGGGCGGCCCGAAGGGTTGCTCTACCCTTTGGTTCCCGGGATTTGTCACCCTTTTCCCCTTCACCACGGTATTTCCCGATGGCTCCCGAGGGGAATCAGAGGCACGCTCCATTGGGGCCCGGGGTCCTTTTGGGGGCCGTCCCCATATGTGCAGCATGGGGAGAGTTGTGGCCCCAGGTATCCCTTTTGGGTTTCTGCAGGGGCCTCCCCTCCCCCAGTTTTTTCAACTCTAGTAAGGCCACTGGCGGGGGTTCATTGGGAGATTTGGAGTCTGCTGATCATACGCTGATGACACGCAGTCTACTCCCTTTTCCCCCTCTGAGTAAGCGTTCGGACTCTCCCCCGGGGCCGGGATGGGGTATTGACAGGACCAGGGCCAACGCTCAAGCTAAACCCCCAAGAAGAGGGGTTTTTTTCTTTGGGATTCGCCATCGGGTATGGAGCCCCTCCCCTGTTTGGGGGATCTCCCTCCAACCCCGGAAGGTTGGGGAATCTGGGCGGGTTTCGGACCGGCGCTGACCGGGAGCCCATAGCGCCTTTTCCAATCCGCTTTTACCCCCCTCCGTAAAAATTGCCCAATCCGCCCAAATCGGATGGCGACCTCTAAAAACTGTGGTTCAATTTTTGGTGATCTAAGGCGGACTTGCAATGCCCTCTACGGGGGGGTTTCCCCCTTGCTCTCCCCGGGGTTTTTCGGGGGGTACAAAATCGGGCCGGCGGGGGCGGGTGTGCCCCCACTACGACCATCCCCCAGTTTTTTGTTGCCAGCTTGGGGCCCGTTGCATCCCGGATCGATTAAGGTCCGGGTTTTAGTTTATAAAACCCTCCATGGTTTGGGGACCGCTACCTGGGGGAGCGAAAAACGCCCAGGATCCACTCGGCCCCCCACCGGCAGCGCAGGCACTCGCTTTGGGTTTTCCACCCCCAAGAGGCCCAAAAACATCTACACGTAAACAGGGCCTTCTGGTGGCACCCCTTCACTCGGGAAATCCCCAAGCGAAGTGCCTCTGCAAGTCCCTGCGGCTTTCCGCAAAGTGTTAAAAACCTGCTTTTCCCCGGGAGGCCTTTGGCGAGTTCTGGGCGTAGGCCTTCCCCCACCCCCACCACCTCCATTTTTTTCCCCCCCCCCGAATTCTCGTTTGGGTTTGTATTTTATTTTTTAATTTATTTTTGGATTTTACCCGCTTATCTACGAGTACCCTAACGGCAACACGGCTACAAAGCCAACAAAAATACAAAAAAAATTAAAAATACGACAAACAAACAATAACACGCGTAAAAATTTAAAACCAAGCAAACTTTTCCCTTTTGGGGAAACAGTTTTTGATGGGGGCCCAAAAAAAAAAAAAAAAATTAAATAATAGATTAAACATCCCAAAGGCCTCTGAAAAAGATATTTTTAAAGCCTTTCGAAGGGGCCCGCAGGACTCGCGACCACTTCATGGGAGGATTCCAGGCGGGGGGCCCCCACAAAAAGCCCGGTCCGAGTCCGCGTCCCCCGGTTTTCCCCAAGGGGTGGCACCTGGAGCAAGTCGCTCGCCCCCGCCGAACGGACGGGGCCCAGGGTTTATCGCTAGCGATCCGCTCTGCCAGTAGTCGGGGCCCAAGCCTGGGGGGTTTTTTAAACTAAAACCAGGACCTTAATTAATCCGGGCCGCAACGGGCAACCTTTTCAGGGGAAAACCCAAGGGTGGGGGGATGTGGGCAAAAAAGACGCACACCAACCACCACCTGGCCGCCGCATTCTGACCCCTGCAGCCCCGGGGAGATTCAAGGGCAACCCCTGTAGAGCTTAAAGTGCCACCCGAGATCACCAAGCTTGGACCACTGTTCCCCAAAGGGGATTCGCGTCGAGGTAGGGGCGTCTGGGCATCCACGAGTGGTAAAGGCGGACCTCACCGACCCACCCCCCCATGGTAAGCGTTTCGGGCCCAGGAGCAACCCAATTCCGCACCCCCCCCGCAAGCGGGGGGGAAAACTCCCCCCAGGAAAGGAGGGGGCCACCGTACCCCACACGGCCCCCAAAACAAAACCCCGTCCCCCGGGGGGTTGATTTTAACCTTTCGCCCCGGTCCAACCAGTACGGCCTCGAGGCACCCGTCGGGACCTCCACACTTCCAAGCAGGGTGGTAAAGGAAGATAGAGCTGCTGTCATCACGTAGAGACGAAACCCCCCAAACCCCTGACACCCCCCCAGCGGCCTTACGTAATTTAAACCATGGGGGAAAAAAAACCCCCCGGGGCCCCCACAAGGGAGGATCCAAGGGGCCGATAACCCCCCCAATTTTTTTTTGTACGTACGTGGCCGGGCCCTCCAGGGGGAAGGGCCAACTGCGACACCTCCAATTCCACCCGGAGCCGGGTCCAACGGGAACCGTGGTCGGGGGAACAAAGGCCGCTGACAATCCGGAAACCCAAAACAGAAGACCCCCTTCGGCCCCCCGGAAAGGCATCTTCAGGGCCAAAAAGCTTTTGGGAACCCCGGGGGGGCCTGAACCCGACGGAAGGATCGGGGCCTGCCACCCCCCGGAATGACTGCACCCGGACCGCCGCCACCCTCTCGATCCCTTTTTGCCCATAAAGGGGGACGTTGGCATGGGGGCGTGTTTGAAAGATCGTCCACCGCCGGCCCTTTTTTTTAAAATGGGCTTTACCACCGTCCCTTCAGGGGGAGGGAAAAACCCCCCTCGTGAAGGGGGCGGTGGCTGACAGAAGCCCATTCGGCCATAGCCCTCTGGCGCCAAATTTAAAACCAGGGGGGGGAAGGTCGAAAGAGGAGGCAGGCCGGCAATCACTACCTTGGGACCCGACAGCAGAAAAAGGCCCAAGCCACCAAACCCGAGGCGGCGAAGGCGGACCACAACTGGGGGGGCGAGGCAGGGCCCTGCAACCGGACAAAGCCGCACGGATGGCCTCTATTTTGGTTTAAAAAAGGGGGTCAACGCCACAAGAAATCATAGGGGAGGCCTGGCCAACTAGATTGCTGAGGCCCCGGGGCCACCCGGAAAACCCGCCTGGGGTTCAGGCCTCAGCAATTCCAGGGGGGTAAAGGATTTTGGGCCCCCTACGCATTTAAGCGACTACGGGGGACAACGGCACTTCCAATGCCGGCGGGTTTTCCCCACTGCCCTACCTCCCCTTTTTTGCTTCATCCCTTTAACTCCCGGGGTTAAAAAGGGGAAGGGGGGGTCGCATCGGGGGAGGGCTTAGGGGCATCCGGTCAAAGGGTTTGGGGGCAGCTTTTCGTCCCAAAAAGGTTTGCCCTCCCGCCGGGGAGCGCCGTCATGCCACCGGGTAACCCCCCGAAGAGCCACCAACCGCTGGGGTCCATGAGCCTCCGGGGCGGGCCAAAACAAGGGGCCCAAGGTCCCCGCGGGGAGGGGCCGGAAACGGCAGGGGAAAAAAAAGAGGTATGGCTGTCCAGACACAGGAAGGAAAAAATTTCCCCACCCCAACACAACCCCCACGTGGGGGTAAAAAAACCAACCAGGTGTGACCGGCCTTGGGGGGGGCATGAAACTGCGGGGCAGACCCATGGGAAACCATGGGGGTTCCTAATTCCAGGGCAGCACCGGGAAACCACCCCCCTCACGTTGAAAACACCCACCACCAAAGGCCGGGGGGCCCCAACAAACACGGCGATAAACTCCGTAGCTCTGGAAGGGATTGTGCTGGTTCGGGGGGTCGGGGACCCCACAATGCCAATCTGTCCCCCCCGCCCACCAACGGGGGATAAACCCCAAGCCCCTGGCTGACCAGGTCCCCGGGGCCCTGCAACATGAAAAGAGCCCGTACAAAAGATCGGGGCCCCCCCCCTTTTGACCCCCCAATCTTCCCCCTCCCCCCCACCAAAAACCCCCCCGGGGGGGCCAGCAGGGCGAGGGAAGCCCCCCCCCTGTGCCCACCCACCGTAATGAACCCATTTTTTGGGCATCCCCGATTGGGGTCATGAAAATGGGGATTTTTTTTTTGCACCGACCTGGCGTTCAAAAGGAGACAGGCAAGATTGGGGGGGGCTGGTGGGGGACCCCAGCACGTGGCAGATGCGAGGGTCAGAACGGGGGGCAGGACAATTGCCGACCCTAGTTTTTTTAGACTACGAACCCAACAACTACGAGCGACCCCCACGGCCCCAAAAAAACCCTCTTATGATCCCGCTAACATGGGGAAGTGGTCAAACAAACTAAAAAGAAAAGAAAAATAGAAGAAAAAAAAAAAAAGAAAAAGAAAAAAAAAATAAAAGATCAAAAAAAAAAAAACAACCACAAATAAAAATAAACAATACAAAAAAAATGCATAAAAGCCCCAAAAAGGAAAATAAAAAACAATACTAAAATAAAAATCAAACAAAACAATAAGAGAAATAACAAAAATAACAGGAAAACCAAGGCAGAGGGAATGGTAAATAATGGAAAGGGGGGCTTGGAAAACAGGTACACCGGGAGTGGGATGGGGAAGGAAAACCAAGGGCGGGGGGAAATTACGGCAAGGTCCAAATGGGGGGGGGAGAGAAATCAGCAACCAGGGAATCACACCGGCTGCCCCAGTAAACTACCAGACACCCCGGGGGGGGGGGAGAGGAACAACACCGGAAACCCCCGACTAAACTACCAGTTCGGCTCCCACGGCCCCAGGAAAAGTTCCCTTTTTTTCCCCAAAGTCCCCCAAGCGCCCCCCCCCCCCCCCAAACCCCACCCCAAGTCAGCGGCAAACGAGGTGGGCCCACCTCCACCCCGGCACCAAAAAACCCAATTGAGCCCCAAAGGTCCCCAAACTGCGACTGGGGGGGCCCCGATGTTAGTGGGCCGGCTCGGATGGGAAACCATGGCGCCTTGACCATTTTCCCGGGGCAAGCTTTTTTAAAAAGTTTTTAAAAATTTTTGTTTATTGTCTTTTTAAGTTGTTTTTGTCTTTTTCGTGTCTTATTACTTGCAACCTTTGTCCCCCCAAGTTTTCCACGGAAGATGGGCGGGGATAAATAAAAAATAAATAAAAAAAAAATAAAAAAATAAAAATAGTTTATGGTATTACCCAAAAATTGAGGGAGGTTGGTCAATAAGAACAAAAATTTTAGGGTACTGGAGGAGGTATAAACACGGAAAAATTTAGCATAAAAAAAAAAAAAACCCCCAAAAAAAGTTGGAGGTTAAAAAAAAAAAAAGGGGTATATTTTTTTTTGGTTGTTTTAAAAAAAGAAAGGACACTGATTTTTAAGGAAAAACAAAAATAATAAAGGAAAGGGTTCAAATTCCCCGGGGGTTTTATTTTGAATATGGTTGCAAAAAAGAAATTTTGAAAAAAGAGGAAGAGGGTTAAAAATAACGGTAAAGGGCATGGAAATTTTTTTCAAAAATTTGGAAATCCAAAACAAAAAACATTAAAGGAATGGTCCCTTTTTTTCAATATAACAATAAACAACTTGTAAAATCAAAAAAAAAGAGGGGGGGAAATAATGATTTTAATTAATGGGGGAAATTGTTGGTACGTCATCCCCTGCAATTTGCATTTATATACTGAGGCCCTGGATAGGGGGGACCGCATATATAAGGCAAGGGCCCTGGGGAAGCTGTTTTTGGCTTGTTTGGGGGCCCCTGCACTTTCCCCCCTTCCGGCACTCCCCAAAGGGGGCCCCAGTGGCTTCCGGGGCCTGTCAAGGCTCCGGAATTTTCTGGTGAACCAAATGACTTTTTTTAAAAAGCCCCCCCCCCCCCCCCGCCCGACCCACTCTGATAATGCAGATTTCCCTTTAGGGGGGGGCGGTCCCTAACCCCCAGTAAACAGGGATTGCATATATTTTTTCAATAAATGAAAGGGTACACACGGCCAAATTCAATGATTTTTGGAGAAAATGGGAAGGTCAATATCTAAGAATTTTAAGAAAGGAACAAGTCCGAGGGGAAAATTGGGTTTTCAATGAAAAAAGAAATATGGTGGTTTCTTTGCTTTGGTTTTTTCCTTGTTGTTGTTGTTCTTTTCAAGAACAGATGAGGTGAGGGAGGAGGGGGAGGGGGAGGGGGAAGGAGGATGGGAGGGAAAACTAAGGGTCGGCATAGACATTTTTGGAAACTGGAGGGACTCAAGACATGGGTTCTAAAATATCCATGTTTATTTCACAATGGTCAACTGAAAATTTTGGGAAATTTCTTTACCCCTTCCCATGGTCTAGATAATTAGACAATCATATGACGCCCCATTGATGGATTGCCCCTTTTCCTTTTTTCAAAAGCCTCGAAAAAGGCCACAAACCCGGGGCCCAAAACCACACAGGAAGTTTTAAAAGTGAAATAAATCTCACTTAGAATCCAAGATTTTTCCTCTCTTTCAAATCAACTATTGGTTTTTTAGTTCCCCCCCCTCCTTTCTTTTTTTTGGGCCAATAAGTTTTTTTGACCCAAAGAGATTTGAACTGAACGTTCCTGCTCTAGTCCACACAGTGACATTTTTAAACCAAGCTGGCTTTCTCATACAAAATGCTTCTACATAACAGTGTCAAAAAAAAACACACGGTAAAAAAAAAATACAACATTAAGAACTTGATTATCGGAACGGGGGAAAATGAATATTAAAACAAAGGGGAAACAGAGTCTCTGCTTCAAAAACCCTAGTACTTAAAACCCCTCCCTGGGTTACATAAAACATAAAACTAAGAAGAGCCATGCTGGGGCAGGGCCAAAAAGGGCCCCTCTACCACTTCCTGATCTCCAGCGGCCCCCCAAACGTTTTGGGGGGGCATGAGACTAGATACTGTCTCCTGATACCTCCCCTGCATCTGGGGCCCTTTAAGTACCCTGGTTTTAAACCTAAGATTCACTCCCTCATGGTTTGTAACCCCTAGGGCTTTTTTTCCCAGGAATCTTCCAATCCCCTTTTGAAGCATCCAGCCAGATCCACACCACATCCCTTTGGGAGGGAGTTCCACAGACTTCAACACGCGGGGGAAAAAATATTTTTTTGTCAGTTTTTTTCTCTCCCTGCACTCAAATTTTAGTGTTTCCCCTATTTTTTGGGTTTTTGGGGAGGGGGAAAGTTTTTCCCCCTTTTCCACTTTACTCAACCCGCATTATTTTTTATGTCTCAAAAAAACCCCCCTCAAGCCCCTTTTTTTTTTCCCCCCTAAAGGGGCCCCAAAAATTTTTTAAACCCTTTTTTTCATAAGGGGGGTGCCCCACCCAGAAAATTTTTTAAAAGTCCCTCTTCTGCACCTTTCCAGTTCCCCTAGAAACTTCAATTATGCGGGGTACACATTGCACCCCTTTCCCAAACCACCCCCCTCCCAGCAAGCTATTTACCGTTTTACTGACCTTGGAAGCAAAAAAGGGGTGAGTCGCCCCCCCTGGCTACTGGGGATTGAACCCAGGTAAAGACAGAGTTCTGCTGAATACTGAAATTTTTTAACCCTTGCCAAAAAGGGCAAGACACCCATCTCCGGGGCTACTTTTAAAAATTAGACCTTTTTGAAAATGGGGGTGAAAAATTTAATGGAAACCCTTTTCTAAAGAGAGATGAAAAAAAAGAAAGAATAGGCAAAATTAAACGGGGCTCTTTGCTAGAAAAAAAAGGGGAGAGGACTGCAGTGTTTTCAAAGCCACAGATGCAACCCCAGGCTGTGCTCTCAACCACACGCGAATATTTGCCCCCTATTTTAAAGGGGGAAAGACCCTGGGAGGGGGCTACCACGGATTGTGGGGGCTCACTTCCCAAACAACTGGGGGCACCTGGGAAAAATAAATGGTTAAAACCCCTTGGGGAAAATAAATAGCAGCAAAGATTTTTGACAGTAATATGGCGCTGTTGAGTGGATTTTTAACCACTAAGAACATGGAATCCTTTTAAAAGTTTTTCAGATAAAAAGGGGGGAGGGGCCTTAAACAGGTTAAAAATTTTAAATTTTCTTGGCCCAAATTGGCATCTTTTTTGGGGGGATTTTTTTCCCTGAAAGACCCCCCTTTGGCCATTTAACCTAAAGCTAAAATCAAAAAAAAGGGTAATGACGGAAAACCCCTCCCGGGAAAATTTATTATTTAATGAAGAAGGTCCCAAAGACCTCATTTGCACAAATAAAAACGAGAATTTGAATAAATGGTTTTTTATAAAGGGAAAAAACTTCCAGAAAAAGGCACGGGGAGCAAGAAAAAAAGCATGCATACAAGGGGTTTGGGGGGGAGAAAAGAAACCCCACAGGAAAAAGCGGGGATGGAGATCACTGTTCATGTTTTTTAGACAAAAAAACTGCAATACTTTTATTTGGGGGGCCCACTTTTTTACACTCAGAAGGATGTCCCCAAAATGATTCAAACCCTTTTCGACGGGGGCCGGGTTTTTAGAAAATTTAAATCTTTTTAAGATTATAAAGAGCTCAATGGCTCTTTCATGTCAACCCCTTGCCTGCTGTGGTAAGTTTGAGCAGGGAAGAGCACTCCTTTTTGAAGGAGGTGTTTTTTTTTTATCATTTTCCTGCAATCTGGTCAGCCACTGCTCTTTCCCCCTTTTTTTTTAGCCGGGACAAAAAAGGGGCAAAAGTGCTTGTGCACCTTTCCCGTGTTGCTTTCCCCATGCCCCCGGGGCACTAAGTCTTTAAAAAAATCCATGAAACGACAAAAAAAGGGGGGCCCAAAGGACACCCCCAAAAAAAGGGAAGTAATACAATGTGGAGACCTTAACGGCCCCAAAGCCTTTCCCCCGCAAAAACCCCCCCACAGCAAAGGGCCTTTGGGGGCAACGTGATTGTATGTGGGTTTTGCAACTTCTACCCCTTTTTCCCCCCTTTTTAAGCTTCGGGCCCCAAAAGCTTTCCTCCCAAAATGTAGGAGGCTTTTTCCAAAATTCCTGGAAAGGCAGTAAAAATTTGGGTGGGCAATGCCAAGCAGCCTGCTCTCTTTTTCCACATCCCCACCCCCGAATAAAAACTTTGGGGACTTTCCCCAAGGGGGTCAGCTGAAAAAGTTTCACCACCCACCATTTTCACTCACCCCTTCCCTACATTTTCCACTCCCCACTTCTTGTGGAGGTATTCCAATCTGAAACACAGAACCCCTTTGGGGGGGGGGGGGGGGCCCCCCTCCCCCGGGGGGGGGGGGGGGGGGGGGGTTTTTTGGGGGGGGGTGGGGGGGGGGGGGGGGGGGGGTTTTGGTGTTTGGGTTGGGAAGCCCCTCCAAAAACCCCGGCCGAAACATTTTTGGTGTGGTGTTTGGGGTGGTGTTTGTTGGGGGGGGGGGGGGGTTTTTGGAGCTTTCCCCAAGGGGTGGAGGAAAAAAACACAAAAAACTTTAAAAAAAAAAAAGCCCAAAAATTTTAAAATGAAAAAGCAATTTAAAATTTTAAAAAGAAGTTTTGAAAAGGGGAAAGAATGTAAAAAATATTAGAGGAAGTGTTTAAAAAACATTTTTTTAATTTTGGGGGGCAGCTTTTTATAACCATTTGGGTATTCTAACCAGCTACCCGGTTTGCATAATTTTTTATTAGCCCCCGAGGGAAAAACATTGCCTTTTCCTTATTTTAAAAATATTAATTGTCTCTTCTCCTCTGGTGGGGCAAAAAATAAACCCCAAAACTTAATGAAAAAGGTAATGAGGGAAAAAAGCAGCTGCAAATAAAAGCAGAGGGGGGAAATGCCCGAGCAGTGAAAGGGGTAATCAGTTTTATGGAAATCACTTTTTCCCCCAAAAACCAAGGATTCCTTGACAATAATTAAGAATCATTTTTCCCCCCAAAAAGGGGGTTTTTTACCAAAGGGGTTGTAAATCAAAAGGCGCAGTTTTTTTTCACAGAATTGGAAAAATTAAAATTTTTCTGTGTTTAAAAAGACTTTTTTTTCAAAAAAGTTCCCTTAACCCTTATTCCTGTAGACTCCATTAAAGCAAGTTCAAAGGGGGGCGATAGCTAAACCCAATTTTGGAACCCGCGCTCAATTTTTCCCCCGCCAAACAATAAAAAAAGGGAATTTTTTCATTTTTCTGTAAGGATTTACAGGGGCTAATTTTAATTTGTTTTGGGTACACCCCAAAAATTTCCAAGGAAAAGTGCTGTAAGCTTTTTTTCCGGCACTCACCGAGAATTAAAAAAAAAATACGCGCACCCCCACACCCCCTGTCAAATGACCTTCCAAACCCTTTTTTTCCCTTGGACCTTTTAAACCCAAAATTTTCGCCCCCCCCTTTGCCCCATGGCTCCTTTTTATACCTCCAAGGATTAGTCCCACCAGGGAATTCACTGGCTACCCCCCCCAATTAAACATTAAGTGTTTTCCCACCTTTTTTAAAACTTTTTTCCCATTACCCCCCATAATCATCACCCCCCCGCGTTCTATAAAGACCTCCATTTTTTTCAAACTCTATTTTCTTGGAAAATGGGGAAAAATTATTTGGCTTTACTTTTTTTTCCCTGTTCAGTCAAAAAAAGAAACCCATAAAAAAAACACGTGGTAAAAGAAAAAAAAAAATCCCCGGGACATAAAAAAACCCCAAAAGTTAAAAAATACAAAAGGAAATGAACCCAAAAAAACATAATCAATCATTCCATTATTTTTTGGGGCAGGTCTAAACAAAAAAATTTTTTCATTGAAATTTTTTTGGAATAAAAAAAAATTTTTCCCCCCGGGTTTAAAAGGGGAGCCACAGGGGGTTTAAAACCAGGGGAGCCCCTTCGGGGGGGAAAAAATGGCACAAGCAAAAAATTTTTCCCGTCAAGTTCCGGGGGCTCGGGGTCAATTTCAGGAAACCACCATTTTTTCTCTAAAACCCCAGCAGAGGGGCCCAAAGGGAAGGGGAAGCATGCTGGCGGGGGAAACCATTGGGCTTTTTAAAAAAATGTTAAACCCCGGGGGATCCATCCCACTCACTGACAACGGCCCCGAGCTCACTCAATGACAGCAGGGGGATAAGAGTACCATATTTAAGTATGTTAAAAACCCCGGTTTCAGTGCAAAACCCGGGGGCACAATATCTCCCTCCCCCAGCTCTTCCCCGCCCGCCTATTTTGACTCAAAAAGGGCCCCTTCCGCAACAATTAGGTTAACTAAAATTTTGTCTCTAAAAATTTTATAAAGAGCAATGGAGAGGGGTTAAAAAAAAATTTTAAATTTTGAAATTAATGGTAGAAAGGGAAAAATTTTTAAAGCATCCATTTTTTTTAATTAATAAAAGAAATAAAAATTTGGAAGATACTTTTTCTGAGTCTTGTTTTTAAATTTTTTTTGTGAACCGCCCAGAGTTCCCCCAGGAAAGGGGAAAGCGATATAAAAAATTTAAAAAAAAAAAAAAAAAATAAATAAATAAAAAAATAAATAAATAAAAAATAATTTTAACTTTTTTAATTTTTTAATAAACGGGGGGTTGTGTCCCTTTTCACACATTCAATGCAGTTTTTGAAATGAACCCCGCTTTGAAAGGGGAAAAAACACGGGGGAGCTGACTTTTTTTTGGTTTTTAATTGTGGGGGTTTTTTTGGGTTTTCTTTTGTTATCAATATCTCTGCACACGAAAAAAAATGGTAAACCGCCCAAGACAGTGAAAGAAAGGGGGGGGTATATAAGCAAGCATTTTAAAAATTTTTTTAAAAAAGTACAAAATGACAATGTCGGGGCCCCCAAAAGGCCCCCCCGGAAAATTTTAAGGATGGGGCAGGGTTTCCCCCCCTTAAAAACCCCTGGTTTTGCCCGTGACAAAAGGAAGGGGCATGTTAGGACGGGGAAAACCTCAAATCTTTTAAAAACCCCCAAGTTTTTTTTCCACAAATTTTTTTTCTGCATTAATTTTAAAATTTGTTTTTTTAAAACCCTTTCTATTTCCGACAAAAACCCCCTTCTGAACCCCAAAGGTGAAAAAAACAAAAAAATTTTACCCCGGCCCATCACACAAAAAACAGACAGAACACAAGCAGCAAATGAAACTCCAAAAGTGGGAACACAGGCCTTTGGGTTAGTCCAACCTGTGATCTTTGGTCCAAGACCACAAACGCCTCGAACCACCAAAAATTTTTTTTTTTTCTGGGTTTAAACTGAAATGATTCCTGTTTCAACATTTTTGCCTTTTTTGGGGCCCCCCCCTCTTAAAAAAAAATTTGGAGGATAACCAAAAAACAGCCATTTTAAACTTTCTGGAATTTCTAAATAGTTCAGTGGGTTTTTTTTCGCACTCAGGAACTAATTTTTTTTTTTTCCCAAGACCATTTCCATTTAAAAAATTTTTGCGGTGATCCCAAATTTCGTAAGTGATATGACGTTTGCATTGAAAAGCAGGGTGCAGATGGATAGGTCGGAGATTCCCCCTGGGTCATTTTTTGGGGGGTAAAAAATCATTAAATTTTTTCACTAAATACTAAAAAAATTTTTATAGATTAGTACAATTTCTGAAGTAAATAAAATGAGGGATTGACAAAGGCCCTATTGATAGCCAGTTATTTTTTGGTTTTTGTGTTTTTTTGGAAAGCTAAATATTTCTTAGAGGAATTTAAAACATTCAGCACCCCCCCTTGGGACAAAACAGAGAGAAAACTATCTATTTTGAAAAAAAAATTTTTTTTTTAAAAAAAAGAAAAAAACTCAATACCTATCTGTAAAAAGATAAAGCATTTTAAACCTGTCCGCCCAAACATTATTTTTTTCCCTTTTTTTAAATTTAAAAGAGGTGATTTTAAAAAAATTTTTCCCCCTTTTTTTTTTTTTTATATCATTTTTTTAAAAGTTGCTTTATATGGGGAAAACTTTTGGTTACGACCCCCTTTTAAAAAAAAAAATACATTTCTTTAAATCTCATTATTGTCACTGAAAAGAAAAACCCCTGCAAAATGAGGGGTAATTTTTTTTTTACCAGGGGTTTTTTTTTTACTTTTTTTTTTTCCTTTTTAAAAAAATAGGGGAAAAAAATTGTTTTTAAAAAAATTTTTTAAGGGGGGTAATTCTATTATTTTTAAAAATTTGTCTTCCGAGGTGCATGTGTAAGGGGGGGAAAAATTATTTAAAGTAGATAAGAAAGAACCCCCGTGAAATTTTTTTAAAAAATTCCTTTTAAAACAAAGAGCACAATGGGGAAAAAAAAAATGTGATCTAATTACTAAATTTTTTAAAGCCAAACCCAAAAAGGGGAAAGTTCGAACCCCAAAAATCAGGAGGGGGGAAACCTTTTAAAAAAAGGGAGAACGTTAAAGGAAAACAGTTTTTTTTTAAATATGCAGAAAACCCAATTAATCTACCCCAAAAAAAGCTCATATCTGGAACAAATTGTTGTTATATTTATAGCATGGGCAAAATGCATTTTATTTTGAAAATATAAAATGCAAATTTTGGGGCTAAAAATAGAAATTTTTTGATAATAGAAGATAGATAATAGAAAAATAATAGATAGATAAAAAATAAAAATCAACTCTGGGCAAACATTTTTCTGGTGTCAGAAATCCAGCAAACAGTCGGGGTTTTGCTCTCCCCTTTTTTAAAATTTTTAGACAGTCTTTTTATTTTTTGAAACATGCCAAACATAAGGGGATTTTTCCAACTTTTAAAATTTTTTTTAAAAAAAAATTTTGTTTTTCCCCACATTGTTTTTGTTCTTAACATTTTTTTTTTGATGAAAAAAATTGCAAATATTTATTTAAGGGATTTTTATTTTTTTAGTTTTTTTTTTACCCCCCCCTTTTCCCCCTTAAAAGGGGCCGAAGGGGTTTTTAAGGGGGAATGAGGTTTTTATACAGTCCATCCATTAAAAACATTTTCAAGTATTGAGAATAGAGAATTGGGAACACCTAAACAGCTTTAAAAAAACAACATTAACTTTAAAAAGCTACAAAAAAAAATTTTAGCATTTTAAAAGAAGAAAAAATTTCCTGAAACGTTGAGTATGGAAACTAACTTTGAAAACATGTGTCAGGCAATCACCAAGTTAAAAGGGTTTAAACCAAATCTAAGGGTTTTTCATTCCATAATGCCTCCAAATTGAAATAAAAATGAAGTCAGTTGTCTTTTTTTTAAAAAAAGGAAAATTTTTTTCCCGGGTTTTTGATCTTTTTTTTCTGATTTTTAAATACACTTTTTAAAGCATTTTTGCTGACTATGTCTTCAAAAAAGGGGAAAAATTTTTTTAACTTAAATATCACAAAACTGCCCAAACGGACCCCCGAATCCCGTGATAGAGGGGTTTCGCACTACCATATTTCGGCAACATTTGAAGCCTCCCGGGGCCTCAGTGAATATGGATCAAAAGGGGGGAGGCTTTTTTGGGGGGGGAAAAAAGGCTGCACCAACCCCCCCAAAAATTCAAGAGATTGGCTGGTAGGTAGGGGGGAAAAAGGGAAAACCCCCCCATAAATCCCCCATATCCCAAATTTGGGGATGGTACACAATGGGGTTTGGCACCTTGCCAAAATAAAAGGGTTCACATTTGGGTTCCACCAAGGACGGGGGCTACTTTTCTTCAAAACACTCTCCAGTGTGAGCTTCACCCTTTTTAGCCCCAGATACGACAACAGGGGCCAATTCCCCTAGGTTTTTTTTCCCTAGCCTTTTAAAAATTTGATCTGTTTTTATGTGGGAGCGGGAAATTTCCCGGGGCAGAAGCCTTGAGACTATTTTTTTGGGGGGGCCCTGGGATATTGCATAAAAAAGTTTTGGGAGTAAAATTCTTTATTGTTTTTAAGACCATAGACCAACATTATTAGATAGAGATTAAAATGTTAACATTTTTGCAACCTAGAATCCCTGTTTTAACTCAAAAAAATCTTTTCCCTCTGCAAAACGAGGGTCACACCCAATTCACGGGGGGAAAAAACCCCACCCGGGGAAAGCCCCTGTTGGGGGAACCATGCAATTTTAATTTTTTTATTTTACACCCCAAGCCCCCTTACTCCAGTCTGTAAAAAAACAAGAAAAAAAAAATTGGAAGGCCCCCAAAAGCCTCAATTTCCAAAAACCCCCCCCATGAGGAATACAAATAAAAGGGGGATGGGCCCGGGGGTTTTCTCAGTTTTAGGAGCGTGCCACTATTTCTTTTCTTTTCTTTTTTCCTTCCCCCAACATACTTTAAATTTCGTTTTTTATTATTTTTTTTGTCCCAAAAAACTCACTCATTCTTTGCTTTTGCTCCCCTATTGCCCATTCCTACATTTTCTTCTTACTTTTCTGTGCCTTTTTTTGGGCCCTTTTTTTTACACGACCCCAAGACCCCTTTGGGGCCCACTTAAATTCGGACCAGGATCTAGGGGGCCGCTCTTCCCTGTCCCCCCCACCCCCCTCCACACTTCTGGTTTCTGGCTTTCCCCCAGGGGGGGGAAAAAAAAAAAGAAAAAAAATGCCCCGGTTTTTTTCTTTTCCGGGCACCCCCCAATCCTTTTTAAAGGGGGGGGGCGCAAAAAAAAAAACAAACAGAAGCCAGGAGACCCCCCCCTCACTAAACCCTTTCACCGGATCAAATATTTTCACATCCAAAAAGCAGGGACAAGAAAAACCCCGCTGTTTGGTCGCGCTAAAGTGGGGGGTCCCCACTTAATTGTCGCAAAGCTAGGGGCTGGTGGGGAAACATTTTTTAAAGGGGGGGACCTTGCAGGGCCCTTGCGGCGGAGCTTAGGGGGGGGTAAAAAACGCCCTTAGTGGGCCCGGCTTCTTTTTTCCCCCTTTTTGTACAAGTGTTTCTTTTTTTCAGGGCCTCTCTGAGCATTTTTGAAACCACGCTGCCTTTCTTGCTCTTTTCCCAAACCCTTTTTTAAATTTTTTTATAATTGCAGGGTGGGTTTTTTTAAAATTTTTTTTTTTAAAAAAAAAACCCCCACCCTTCTTGACTCCTTTTTTTTTTTAATCCCCTGCCCGGGGGTTTTTTCATCTTTTGTTCGAATTTTTTTAATTTTGGGGTTTTTAAAAAAAACCAACATAAAAAAGGCGCACTGGGCTTTGATTTTTTTAAAATAAAAAATTCTAGAAAAAAAGGGTTTCCCCCTCAAAAAGTGTTCCCTTATTTTCCATTTTCCCCCACCAAGTCCCCTCTATTGGTTAAAACATTGGGTTTAAAAGTGACCATGCCCTCTGAATTTTTATACATTGGGGAAAAAGGGAAAACTAAGAAAAGTCAGACAAAAAATCCTGGACTTTAAAAACCAATTTTTGTAAACTTGGGGGAATTTTTGGCTTGATTCCATGGACTGAAACCTGAAAGAAAGGGGGTCCAAGTGGATGGGATTCCTAAAAGCGAGATTTTTAAAAGGGACAATTTAAAACTGTTCCAACAAGAAAAAAAAAAAGGAGAGGTCTAAAGAAAACCCCAGGGGGTTTCTAAAAACTTTTCAACTCACTAACTAAAAAAGAAAAACAATACAAGGAAGGGGAAAAGGGGAAAAGCACCAAAGAAAATAAAATAACAGCTAATATAGCGGGGGGTGGTAAAAAAAGCTAAAGCGAAAAAAGAACTTAAAATTTTCCAAGAGTTTAAAAAATAGAAAAAAGGGGGGTTTTTTAGTTATTCTGCAGAAAAAGGGAAAAAAAAGGGGGAAAAAAAGGGCCCCTGCGGGGAATGAAACCAGTTAAAAACAGGAGAAAAGGGAAAAAAGGGAGAAAACTAAAACCCCTTTTTTTCCTCGTTTTCTCCAAAAAGGAAAAAGAATCCCCCTGGGACAAAGATAATAGGGGGGTGGGACTTCCCAAACATAGAAAGGGGGGGGGGTATACAGGAACTCTGGAAAAATTAAATAAAATTTTAAATCGCCGGGGCCAGATGAATTACCCCCAAAGGGGAAAATTTTTAAAAAACTGAGAAGAATTTTTCCAAAACCCCTTGAAAAAATCTTGAGAAGTCCTGGAAGACGGGGGGAAAAATTTCCCCCGATTGAAGGAGAGCTAATTTTCCCCCCTTTTTAAAAAAGGGGGGAAAAAAAAGGGGGGCCCCAAAAAAATTTTCCCCCCCTTTTAGTTTGACTTCATTCCCGAAAGATCCTAGACAAAATTTTTTAACCCATCAGTCTGCAATTATCAACAAAAAATCTGTCTTTTCAAGAAACCCAACACGGTTTTTTAAAAACAAGTCATCAAAAATTTGCCTCTTTTTTGATAGAATTACAGGCCTGGGGGATGAGGGAATGCTGTGGATATTGCTTATCTGGACTTTAACAAGGGGCCTTTGATAAGGTCCCCTGGGAAAAATTTTTTTAAAAATTATAGGAAGTTTGGGGAAAATATGCAAATGTTAGGGTTTTGAATTGTTTACGATCGCCCCCAAAGGTGGTAAAAATGGCCTCTTTATCAGCTTGGAGAGACGTGACCTGGGGGGCCCCCGGTTCTGTTTTGGGGGGGTGCTGTTTAAAACTTTAAAAAGACTTGGAGGAAGAATAGATAAAAGAAAAAATTTTTTTAAAAAAACCCAAAATTTGGGGGGGGGGTTTTAATTCCCCAAGGATCCCATGAAAACCAAAAAAGGGGGGTTTACAATTAGAATGCTGGCCCCAAAACTAAAGGAAAGGATTTCAACAGAGGGAAATGAGGGCTACATCAGGGGAAAAAAAATGAAAATTTCACAGAAATTTGGATGGGGACACTTTTTGGGGGGAGAATAGTACCTGGAAAGGGATTTGGGGCTTGGCGGAAACCCAAAAAATTTAACTTTTACCAAGTGTAGTTTGGGGGCCAGGAAAGCAAATTTCGACTTTTTTCATCAAAAGAACCAAGTGCAGATTTTTGGGAAGTGATAGTCCACTCAAACGCTTTGATCAACCCCCCCTGGGGTATGTGGGCCCCCGTTCTGTTTCGCCTCAGTTTAAAAAAAGGGTTTAACAACCCGAGCGGGGGCAGAGGGGGTCGACCAGGAAAGGTTGAGGATCTGGGGAAATGTCTTTTGAGGAATGGCTTTGGGGGAAAGGGGGAAGTTTTTTCCCTTTTTAAAAAAACGAAAAGGGGGGAAGAAAAACTAAAATTTTTAAAATTTTTTGGGGGGAAGGGTGTCATATTGAAGAGGGAAAAGGGTTTTTTTTTCCCAAAGGCTTTTAGAGACTAGGACTCGGGGGAATGGTTTCAAAAATACAGGAAAAAAAATTCCATTTTAACATTTGGAAAACTTCCCTGACAGTTATAGCTTTTTTAGAGTGGGGAAAAAGCTTCCACCCAGGGGGGTGAGTTTCCTTTGTTTTTTGGTTTTTTTAAGCAAGGGGGGGGTGGGCCCCCCCTTTTTAAAATTTTAAGGGGGGCCTCATGGGAGGAGTTTGGGGGAGAAAGGCCCCCCGGGGTCTCTTTCCCAAAATTTTAATTCTATGATTCCCATGATTCTAATCAAGGGTAGCAAAAAGATGGGGAAGAAATGGAAAAAAGCATTTTTTTTTATTTTTTTCTGTAGTATTTTTGTTTCATTCATTGTAACAAATTTAAGGCAGTTTCATTATTTAAATGAAATGAAATGAAATGAAATGAAATGAAAAACGTGGGCCCCCCTTGGGGGGAAAGGACCCAAAAAAAACAGGGGGGCTTTTCCCCCAAACACCCACTTAATTACAAAAAATTTTTTTTTCCAAGGGGGACCCCCTTTGGATTTTATAACCAGCCTCCCGACCCCACCCCCCCAAAAATTTTTTGGGGGGCTTACCTAGAATCGGTTTGGGGGGAAAAAAACTCTGCCATTTCCATGCCAAAAAAAGGTGTGATTTTGTATTTTCAAATACATAAAAAAAACATTATGACCAAAAATTGGGTCACAGCTATGTTTTCGGGATGGAAATGGCTGGGTTTTGCTTCACAACAATTCTTTGGTAAGCCCAAAAAATTTTTTTTTGGTTTTTGGGGGGGCGAGGGCTGATTATTAAGCCCAAAAAAGGGGGCCCTTAGGAAAATATATTGGATTTGAAGCCAAGCTGGGGGGAACACAAAATTCTTCCAAACACAAAGAATTTTTTTCCCCAAATTTTAAAAAATTTTTTTTCTGGGGAAACCCCCCCCTTTGGAGCAAAAAACCCAAAAAACCCCCCCCACACAAAAACCTTTTCCCAAAAATTCCCCCGGGCTTACAGGGAAAAACTTGAGCCCCCTGCCATTGTTTTCCTCTGGGAAAAAATTTAAATTTTGGGTTTCCAGAAGGGCGGGGAAATGGTTTTTTTTAAAAAATGAAAAAAAAAAGCACCCAAAACCCCTTTTTTAGTACAAAGAATTTTTTATTTTAAAAAAAAAGAAACAGCATTTTTTTCATTTCGTGCCACTCTAGTAGCTAGCCCTCTTTTTTCTTCCCCCCCTTTTTGTGGGGGAAAATATTTTCACCACAAAACCGGGAATTTTTTTTGGAAGAGCAATACTTCATAAAATTTTCCCTAAAACATATACTGGAAACGTAAAAATCTCCAAATTCACAACACATCATGGTTTTGATTTGTTTGTTTTTAAATCATTGCAACTTTTTTTTCAAAAGTTCTCTTTTTCCGCCCCCCTTTCCCTTTTTGGGGGAAATTGAGATCCTTTGGGGCCTTTTAGGGTGCACAGGGGTCCCCACATTCCAATTAAAATTCACTGATCTTAGTCCAGTAAAAAAATCGGGGCCCAAATAGTTCCGCTTCAAAAAATAAATTTTTGATCGATACATAAACTTCAACAAAATTTTTTTAAAGGTTTAAAAATTTTTTTAGTGCAAAAAAAAACACTAGTGCTCAAAAAGTGTCTTTCCCTGAATCGGGGGGAAAAACATAGGAAAAGTACACTGAACAGAGAAAAGCCATTTACTCTAGGCAACGGGGAGCATTTCCTGTTTTCTTACACCCCCAGTCCTGGGGGGGCCCTTTTTTTTTAAACCCTACATACACACTGAGAGCCATTCAACAAAAACTTTTAAATCACCCTTATCTAGAGAAGATTTTACGTATTTTCGGACCTTGCCATTTGAAAGTCCCCAAACCCCATTACCCAGTCAAAATATCCCCCTAGACCCAGGGGGGGCACATCGGGGTTTTCGGGGCCTTTCTGTGAAGTTTGCTTTTAAGTGGTGGGTAAAAGGGGGCCCCAAAAAAAACCTTTTAAAATTAAAAACCCCTCCTAATCCTCCTCCTAATCCTTCCCCCCTCCCTCCTTCCCTCCTCCCTCCCTGCCTCCCCCTTTTGGGGGCTACACTTTTGTTTTTTTTCCCCCCCCAAAGCATGAACCTAAAACCCCTTTTGGAATAAGTTATGAAAAAAACGTGGATTGTGACTCTTATTTAGAGAAAGGGAAAGGGGCCCGAACAAAAGGATCCCCCCGTGCTAAAGAAGTGAAAGCTTCTGTGAACAATGGAAAGGAAGGAAAGGGGCCAAAAGTGCCAAATGTATTACATTTCAAGAAATATTTTTATAAAATCCCTCAAAGAAAGGAAAAAAAAAGGGAAAATGCGTACCACATTTTGGGGGGAAAAACCCCATTTTTTGGGGCCCCCTTTAAAAATTTTTTTAAAAAAACATTACAATAAATACATTTCACATGTGTGAGCAATAAAAATTTTTTTAACAACAGTCTTTTAAAAATAAAAGGCTATTACAATAATTTAGAAAGGCCATCTATAAAATTAGGCCGCTCACCCTGGGATGACTGAACTGAAAATGATGGCACTAAGTGCCACCCCATTGGGCCCTTTTGCCTCATGGGGTAAGGAAGTGTGGGGGGCCATTTGCAAGAGCAAAGACAACTGCCCGCTCGGGGGAAATGCTTTCACACTGTTTTTAGCAAAAAGCTGCCTTTTTTCAGCATAAACCCCCCACAAATAAGATTTTTGTTGCCATCATCATGCTCCTAGTGAAATAAAAATTTTTTCACCCCCTTTTATGCTGCCACCTAAAGCACTAACAAAAAAAGCCTGTACAAGGAATTAGAAGTGGTCTTAACCCGATTTTGAAAAAACTAACCCCCATTCAACAATTTTTAAAATTTTAAAAAAAATAAAAAGTTGGTATAAATGCCATTAAAGATGGCCCGGGAAATTTCAAAAGGCATTCATCAAAAAATTTTTAAATTTTTTTAAACATGCCCAAAACCAAATGTATGTTTTTTAAAACCAAAAATTTACAAATTGATTCTTCAGTTTTTTTTACATTTTTAAAAACCCCCCAAAATGCCCCCCCGGTTCTTAAGACACCAACAAAAAGGGGAAACCCTTCCCCCTTTTTCCCTCCACAAACCCCCCCCCAAAAATTTTGAACTTTTGGAGTGGACAATTTTTGTTTGCCCCCCCAAAAATGCCCCTCCTCCATAAAGTGCTCACCCAGGTACCTAGAGACACGAAACCACAATCCCCCCTGTTTTTTAAGAATTTTTGGGGTTTTTGGGCCCCTCTGGTATTACTCAGAAAGTGGTCCCCCTCCAGGGGAAAATTTACAAGTAGAAGAGCCATAGGTATCCCCCCCGGGTTATTGAGTTTCTGAGAGGTGGGTTTTTTTTTCCCCCCAGAATACAGATTTGGCTGAGGGCCCAGGTAGTTTCTTCCCCTGGGTTATTTTTTGGGGAAAGGGGGAGGTGCCTTTTTTTTCCGGGCTGCAGGGTTGAGAAAAGGTTTTTTCTTTTTTTCCTGGGCAGGGGGGGTTTCTTAGAGGTAGATTTCTTTTTCCCCTGATTACGGGGGTTTTTTTCTCCCGGGGGTTTGGGTTTTTTTTTTCCCCTAGAAAACAAAAATGTGGATGGACAGTAGGTTTTTCCCCCGGGGTTTAAAAAGATGCTGCAGAATGGTAGGTTTCTTCTTCCCTTGGCCCCCGAGGTTGCAGAGAGGTAGACTTTATTTCCCCCCCAAGTTTTTTTCCCTGGGGGCCCAAGTTTGCAGAGAGGCACTTTTTTTCCCGGGGGAAAAAACAGCAGCAAGAGGGGGCCTTCCCTCCCCCCCCTTTTAAAAATTTTCAGATTTAAAGTTTTTTTCCCCCTGGGGGGCCACTATTCAAAGGGAAAGTTTTTTTCCCCTTTTTTTACAGCGGTCAGAAAAGAAAAATTTTTTCCCGGTTTACCATATGTCCCGGGAGAGGGGGATTTTTTACCAGCCGGGATTTTAGAGGCTGTAGAGGGGTTTTACTTCTTCTTCGATGGAAATGCTTGGGAAAAACAGGCAGGAAATTTTTCGGGGGGAAAAGAGGAAAGCAAGAAGGGGGGAGGGGGGGTAGCAGAGTTGGACAAATTTGGGGGGTTTTAGGGGGCAGAAAAGGGCCCGGGAAATTTTGGGAAAAAAAACCCCCATTTTTTGGTTCAATAAAGCAACCCCCAAAAAAAAAAAATTTAAAAACCCCTATAAGGGCAATTTTTTCCCATATTTCCCCCGAAAGAGGGATGGAAGGGAAGCCATGAGGACACCTCGGGCCCCTTGTCCATTTTTCATCCCCCTACTGGAGGGGTCAAAGAGGGGGCAGGTGTTTTTGGCAAGTCCCTCCACACCCACGCCTCAAAAGAGTCCCCTTCTGCCCCCCGTGTTTTTCCCCCCGGGGGGCAACCACCCATCCAAAACCCAAAACTCTAGAAAAAAAGGGGGGGGGCCCCAAACCAAAAATGTCCCTGCACATGGCTGGGGGAAACCCCCCCCCCCCAGGGTCTTTTTTTCCCCAAGCCTGGTTCCATGTTGCTCACACTCCAAGAACCCTGTGGACTTCATGGCGATTTCACTTTTCTACTCCCCCAGGGGAAAGTCATAAGCCAAGCCCCTTTTCCCAAAAGGGAAAAACATAAAACAACCCAAAGGGTGAATCATGTCTCCCCGGACAAGATGGAGGGTTTTTTTTCACACTTTCATCCCAACCTCTTTTTTGCAAAAGGGAAAGGGGAGTACCCCGACCAAAAGTGGACACCACCCCCCGTTGAGTGTGTGAATCAGGGGAATGATTTTCCCCGGGCTCTGTGTGTGACAAAAAAGGGATATTTTTCTCCGGGGAAAGGGTTTTTTCAACCTCGCCTTTTGGGGGTAAGGCCCAAAACATCCATAAAAAGTTTCCCCCCCTCTTTTTTTTGGCAGAATTTGGGGATGAAGAACATGATATAAAGGGCAAAAAAAATTTTCTCCACCACCTTGAAGACCAGGGTGGGTTTTGGGTTTTCCACCGCAGGGGAACACTTTTCTCCTCCCCCAAGTCCTTTTTCCTCTCCTGCAGTTTTTCGTCAAATTGTGCAATAAGGGGCCCACCAGGGGCAAAAATTCTCCGGGAAAGTCCTGTGCCCTTTCCCTGTGCTTGCACCCCAATCAGGCCTGAGTACTCCCCAGCCAATGGCAAAAAGTAAAACAAGTTTGAAACCCTTTTCGTGCCACGGGGTTCCACTGGATTTGGATGGTGATGCAAAAATGCCCCAAAGCCTGACACATTTAAAAAATGCCACCTTTTTTCCCCCCCCGCATCCTCACGATGTGCCCCCGGATGACCTCACCCTGTTTTCCCACTCCCCTTTCCCCCCCGGGTTTAATTTATTGACAAGAATTTTTCCCCGTCCCTGAATGTGCCTTGCCTACAGCGGAACAACCTGGAAGCCTAGTGGCAGGACAACCGCCTTCCCCCCTTGGCCCCCTTTTGCCCCAAAAACCCCCTAATTATCATGTCCCTGCCCCGCCAGAGTTAGATGTCGGGGCCCCAAAAAATTTTTAACCCCCCCCAAACAGACCCCCCTATATCTGGGGAGACACCTCCCCCCTGTAGGGGGCTGCTGTTGCTATCTGGGGAAAAGGGAAAAAAAGGTGCCCAAAAGGGGGGAAATGGGGGGGCAGAAAGAGTCCCCCCACTGAAAAAAAACTGTTGCTGCAAGTGGGGGAAATTTTAGGGGGGGGCCCCCCCAGGGTGTTTTTTCCATGGGGCTATGTCCACCTTCAGCAGGCAACAAGGAGAAGGCCCAGGGGGGAAAAAACATCACTGAGTTAAAATTTTTCCCCTTTTGGGTTCCCATCGCCCTAAATATCCCAACCTTCTCCCATATATCCATCCCCTCCCCCCCCCCCCCTCCCAAAAACCATCACATGTGGAACACACTCCACCTCGAATCCCTTTTAAATTTCATGGGCACAAGTGCACTTCCTGGCTGACCGGGATGGTTTTAACACCATGCATACCTCCACTCACGGATTATTACTAATGCTCTGAAATACCCCATGGGGACGTAATCCATGTTGGGACCACAGTACTGACTGACGCCCCCCTGCGTTTCTTGGGGGAAAAATGTGCAGTTCCCCTCTTTAAAAATTTAAGACAGAGGGTTTAGTGGGTGTGGGGGTGGTGTTGTGTTTGGGGGTTTGTGTGGTGTGTGTGTGTGTTTGGGTGTTGTGTGGGGGTGGTTGTGTGTGTGTCCACTACTACGGTTCAGAGGGGAAAGGGTTCGGATCCCCTGGGGAAAAACAACCCCCCATTTAAATTTTAAAAACAGGCACCCAGGCACCGCTTCCGGGGGCCCGCCCCCAACCCCCCGGAAGGGCCCCCCCAAATTTGGGGGGGAAATCCTAGGGGGTTCCCATTCAAACGTAAGGGGTTCTGCCTCTTCCCCCCTAAAAGCAAGGTGCAAATTGGCCCTTTTTTTAAAGGGAAAAGGGAAAAGGGGGGGGGGGGGGAAAGGGCCCTTTCCCCTTGGGAAGTTAAAGGGGAAAAATTTAAAGGGGGGAAACCAAGAGGGGTTTTTTGGGTAAAAAAGATTTTTACAATAAAAAATGGGGTTTTCCCTTAAAAAGGGAAAAAAAACAGTGGGGGGAAAAGTTGAAAAAAAAAGCTAGAGCATAGCCCCAACTAAGAATTAAACCCAAAAAAATGCATACTTTGGGGAAGGAAAAAAAAAATTTTAATAAGAGAAATTCCTATGGTGGCAAAGTAAAAAAGGGGGGAAATTTGTGCTTTGCGCAATTTTGTGAATCTTTTTGACTTTTTATACACATTTTTTTGGAAAAATCTGTAGTAACGGGAAAATTTTTACACTGACTCAAAATTTTCAGATTACTTTAATCTTCCCCAAAAAAACACCAAAAACCCCCTTAACAAAAGGAAATAACAATTTGGCCAATCATCTAGATATAGAAGCACAGGGGGCAATGGAGGGGGCAGCCATTGGATTTGTGCGGGGGTAGGGGAATATGGTGGTAGGAGGGAACGTCCCCCGTGTAGGAGAAAGAGGTTAGATACCTTACATCTATCCCCTTTTCGGGTTCCACCCCTAGCCGAAGGAATCGGGTGACCATGTCAGCGAGCCCACGACCACACAGTGCTGTTGTTAAATGCCGGGTCAGTAAAAAATAAGACTGCCCTCATCCATGGTCTCATTTTTGGATGGGGGTTTGCTGGCCGGGCATGCATTACTGAGACCGGGTGGGAAGGAAGGTGGATTTCCCCCCTTTCCCAGCTTTTCCCACCGGGGTACTCAGCCCCACAACCAGGGGTCCCTGGTGGGATGGGAGGCGGATTTGCTATAGTCTACAGGAGTTCCATTTCCTTACCAGGTTTTCCTGTTCTTTGGAAAAGGGTCGGGGGGGTCTATATTGTGTTTTTGGGCTCATGAGACAGTTTGGGGGGATTCTTTTTGGTGTACCGCCCCCCCCTGCTGCGTACCAACAGTCTCCCGCCTGAGTGACAGAGGGGGTTTTGGGACCTGGTGTTAAAGACCCACAGACTGTTGGTATTTGGGGGATCTCAACATCCATCCCTGGGGCCCCCCCTTTTAAAACGGAGCAGCTCAGGACTTCAGGGCCGCCATGACAACCATGGGGCTGTCTAAAACGTCAACGACCCAACACAAAAAAAGGGCCTACCGGGACTAATTTCTCAAAGGGGCTGGGGGTGGGGTTTGGGATGTGGAATTTTTTGGGCTTTGCCCCCATTTTCATGGCAAAACCACTTCCTGGTGAAGTTTAGGCTATTGCTACATCAACCTCTAAAAGGGGTGGGGGACCCTTTTAAGATGACCGCCCTCAGAGATTAAGGGACCCCGTTTGGTTTCCTGAAAGCTCGGGGGAATTACCCGGGCTGATATGGTCGGGCTCCGGGTCGAACTCGGGTCCCCCTATGGAATAGGGAGAAGACCCGGGGCCCGTTGACATGATCGCACCTAAGCGCCCTTTTCCCCCATACACAGAGCCCAAACAGCTCCTGTATACACCCGAGTTGCGGGCAACGAAGCAGGGGGGGAAAAACGGCTGGAGCGCAAGTGGAGAAAAAAAACTGTGATCAAACAAAAATGGCTAGAGCCCCATTTCGGGGCCCATTCCGGGCAATTTCGGTTGGCAAAAAGGGGAACATTTCCCCCAAACCCTAATTTCTTTTCCCCCGAGTGCCTCCAGCAGAGCTGTTTTGGGTGGTCCGGGAATTCTTCAGCCCGGGGATACAGGGGGACAGCCTGGAACCATTTGACGGTTTTGCTGTGATGATTTGCTGTCCACTTTAGGGAAAATTGCTCAATTCGCAGTGAACGG
This sequence comes from Phrynocephalus vlangalii, assembly GCA_037367305.1. Taxonomy (NCBI): domain Eukaryota; kingdom Metazoa; phylum Chordata; class Lepidosauria; order Squamata; family Agamidae; genus Phrynocephalus; species Phrynocephalus vlangalii. The sequence goes on from JAWVWN010002549.1 coordinate 68,731, forward strand.
ACCCCACCATTGGTAGAGAATCAAAAATGTGTCCAGTAGCCGTGGGTTAAAGGGCCAGTGTTATTGGATGAGTTTTTAATTGTTGAGACCCAAGGAAAATTTGGGCAGTGTCTTTGGGTCTGTCGCTCTACCACCACGCTGCTCACCCCCTTTCCCTTCCTGGGTAATTGAAAAATCGGCCAAAGGGGGGTTTCCCCCTGGGTCCAGGAAGCTGTAAAATGCCTTTTAAAAAAAAAAAGAAAGTGGTTTTGCTTTAAAGATACCCCTAAATTAAATTCTCTCTTTAAAAATTTCAATCCCAACTTGCCCCCCCCCCCAAGCGGTATCAAACCTTTTTAAAAAAAAAGTGTTTGCCCGTTGAAAAAGGGCAGTAATTAAACCACTCCTTAAAAAAACCAAACCCCCGGGGGTGGAATTTAAACCGAAAATTTTTTTTGGGGAAATTTTGGAGCAAGGGTGGTACAGTCCCCGGGCCGGGGTTTTGGAAAAAACCCCCGGGGAAAAAAACTGCCTTTGGGTGCCCTTTGCGATGACCTTTGCCGGGCAAGATGGGGGAAATGGGGACCCTGTTTTATACCCAAACCCCCGGCGGCTTTTGACACCATCACCATGGTGTCCCCTTTTGGAAAAGCGACCAGGGGTTTGGGGGTTGGAGGCACTGTCCTTTTCAGTGGTTCCCTCCTTCCTGGCTGACTGTGTTCAAAGGTAAAGCTGGGGGATAGTAGGGCCCGCCCCACGGTGTTTACGTCGTGGGGTTCCCAGGGGTCAATACTATCTCCCATGCCCGTTTAACATTTACATGGAACCCCCCGGGGGGTCATCAGGGGGTTTGGGCTGAGGAGTCAACCCAAAATGCCCCCTATTGGTTCAAGCTAAATTCTCCTTTACAACCCAAGTTATGGCCAATCAGCCTCCCCAAGGGAAAGGGTTTGCAATATTAAGTCGCAGGGTTTGATGGTCCATTCAAATACAGTCCAGGCTCAGAGAAGTAATAAGGCCAAAGATCGACATATGCTCCAACCTGAAGGCCCGCCCCTACGTACACAAAATGATCCCATTATGATCTATAAAAAGCCTTTTTCAGGAAAATTAAAAAAAAGTTTAACTGAAACCCAAGGACCATCCCCTAATATTTTACAAGAAGTCCAAACCTTGG
>JAWVWN010002550.1:0-12951 GCA_037367305.1 Phrynocephalus vlangalii
AAAATTTATACCCCCCCCTTTGGGACTTAAAGTCATCTTTTCTAAAAAGGGGGGGGGGGCTAATCCCTTAGGGAAAAAGCAATCTAACCCAATATAAAATAGCCACCCAAGCCTACCCTCCATTTTCATGGGCCAGCTCCAACAGAGAGTAACTTTGGGAACACATTTGGGAATTTGTAAGGCGTTTTTCAAATTTAGTTTGTACCTGCCAGGGAGCAAAATTTGGAAAGGGACCTAATTGAGCTCCAACAGAATTTGGGGAAATTGACTTGCTTGGAAATTTTTAAGTGCTTCAGGAAATATTGGCCCCAGATTCTTAAGATTTTAAGAATGGCTAGAGAACTTTTTTGAGCAATGGGGCCACATAATCTCCATAGATTTTTCTGCACCATTGCCTAAAAAACTACTCCCAAATATTTAAAGGGGGAAACCGCTCAAGTTGTCCCCATTGGGGGGCACTTCCGCCCCGACGAGATGGCTGGGTACCGGCAGCTCTGCTTAATGTGGGGAAAAAATTTGAAATATGCTTTAATGATCCCAAAAATCGTGAGTAAAAGATCATAAACCATTGGGGAGGACGGGTTTGAAAACTGTGTATTTTTAAGGGGAGAGATAACAATAAATTTAACTGAAGCTAAATTTACTTTCGCTTTCCCCGAAGTCACGTCCCGGGCGGGGGGCTGGAAGACTGTGAGAGATTTTTTTTTTTTTTGTTTTGGGGCTAGAAAAAAGAAAAAAAATTTACTTATTTGGTTTTTCTGCATGCCACCCAAAAAAAGGGTCTACTGTATAAAAAAGGGGGACGAAAACCCCTCAGACGCCTCGTATCAACAGCTCGCTTGAAGAGCAGAAGGCTGTTGAAGCGACTAATGGCGTCTGATTCTGGCAAAGTGCCAGCACCACCCAGATTTCTCAAGGGATTAAAAAACTTAAAGCAAAAGTCAGCTCCCTTATCAAACACTCTAAAAGATGTAACTTCTACTATCGAAGACCGTTCCTCCTTATCATCACAAAAAAACCTAAAAGGACCTTTTACAAAAATACAAACCCTCACACAGGTACAATAACGGCTTAACGAAAAAACTAGCGGGAGAAATCAAAAAATTTTCAAACTCTAGCCCCCAAGAACGAAAGACTATCGCGCACATGATGAAAGATCGATGCCAACACGGAAGCTTATCTATATGGAGGTTATTCTCGAAGGTCTAATCTGAAATTAATTAATTTTGAACCCAGGATAAAAAAGAAATAAAAAGAAACCCTCTTTGGCTTAATTCTATCCTCCCCCAACACTTGCTGAGACTGATATTAAAAGGGATACACTAAAAGGGTAGTGCATGAAAGCCCCCCAAGACCAATTCTTATTAGATTTACTTCTTATGCCATAAAGAACAACTGATGCCCCAACTCTTAGGGAAAAGCCGACCTCTGAAGCGTGGGGGAAAGTTCACAATTTTACCAGGAATCTCCAGGAGATTTTTGAATGGAGGAAAACTATGAGACCTGAACAAATGCTCTGAAAACAACAACTATAGATACAACTGGGGATTCCCGCTTTCTCAAGGTGGGGAAAGGGGTCCAACTCTACACAAAACAAATCTTTGGAAGAAGGTGAACAACTTCTCAAGGCATGGAACATTCAAACGAAGAAGAATAGAGAACTCCAAATTCAGCATCTGCAGTGAAGACACTGTCACCCTTTAACTTTTTAAAAATCTTTCAATGGGCAAGCAAAATGGAGACCGATTTGAAGAGTTTTTGCACTACAGAAGACAGTCCTCCTTTTCTCTCTCTCCCTGTCTCTCCCTTCCCTTCCCTCCCGTTTTTTTTTATATTTCCCCTTTTTTTTTTAGCCCCTTTTGTTTTATTTTGGTTATATTTGGACTTGCCCGTCCCATAACTCTCCACTCCCATCCTGTTCCTTATCCCTTATTCTTTCCCAGTATATTTTTTTCCCTTTTTTCCCCCCATTTTTTTTTTATTTTTTTATTTTTATTTTTATTTATTGTTTGGTTTTTTGGGGGGGGGGGGACTGAGGGAGGAAAGGAGGTGAATAGAAGGGTCTTAAAATTTACATTATTATGTTATCTTTTTCAATACATTCTTTGTTTCAAAATTTTCACGTATACAACTGTAAACAAGAAAGACAGTGCTAACGCTAACTTAGAGCTTCTGAATCATTATTTAGCCATCGGGAAGTGTACGGGTGCTTTCCCCCTCCCTCCTATAAGGGCGCAACAGATGTGTATGAGACCAAAGGATGGGAGAACAGAAAATAAATGTAGGTGGTAGGGTTTGGGTAATCATTGTCTTTTTTTTAAATTTTATGTAATGTTTGTTTGAATATGTGCACAAAGAGACCGTTCCAGATCGATAATAGAATGAAAATATGGGTAGAAATGTTGAAATTAGCTACATTGAATGCCAAGGGTCTAGGAACTGTCATGAAGAGAAACAGAATAGAGTCATTAATTAAGAAGAATAAACCGGACATCGTCCTTTTTTCAAGAAACACACCAAGCGAAAGATGGCCAAAATGAATTGAAACTACCCAACATCAACATCTATGAAAAAAGTTTTGGGACATCTAAAGCAAGGGGGGTAGCAATCTTAAAAATCAAAGCACTGTGATTTTATTGTTGAAAAAACTGTGAAAGATTGGAAGGTAGATATATTATTCTTCAGGCCACAATTGGACTAGAACAATATACATTGATAAATGTTTATGCACCAAATGCTAATCACAACCTGTTTTACAAAGAGGTATGGGAGCAGATAGAAAAGGTACAGAAAGGACATGTGATTTTGGCAGGAGATTTCAACATGGTTATGGACAAAATTAAAAGATAAAACAATGACTAGGAAGGTAGACTTCAGGGCTAGACATACAATCTTTAAAAAATTCATCGCAAATACAGGACTAAAGGATGTTTGGAGAGAATTTAAAGGCGATGAAAGAAAATTTACTTTTATTCATCAGCCCATAAAGCTTACTCAAGAATAGATTTTATATTTATCTCACAAAGTTTGCTATCTAAAGTGTAAATACAAATATAGAATTGATAAAAATTTCTGATCATGCTCTAATGTCTATTGAAATAGAAAATAAGAAGAATTATAAGGAAGCAAGAAGGTGGACAATAAACCCCAAATTTTTCAAACCCCAGATACAGTACAAAAAATACAAAGAGAATGGCTAGAAACCTGGAATATCAATGAAAAAGGGTGGTGGTCAAATAGGAGTTATCTGGGACACTCTGAAGGCAGCGCTAGAGGTTACATAATAAAAGAAAGTGCTTTTATTAAAAGTCGAGATCAGCAAAATAAAAAAAAATTGGAGGCTACTATAGCAGACCTTGAATCTCAATTTTTTCTAACCAAAGACAAAAAAATTTTAATTCAGGTTGAGGCCAGGAAAAGGGAATTAGAAGATATAGATCTACAACAAACCCAAAGAAATCTACTATATTTGAAAAGAAACTTTTTCGAATACAGTAATAAAAACTCCAAGATGCTAGCAAAATTAGCACAGAAAAGGAAAGAAAAAAGCATGATAGGAAGGATAAAGGATTTAAGCGGCAATACTTCTACTCAAATGAAAGAAAAATTAAAAGCTATTCAAGAATTTTATCAAAACTTATATACAGCCAATAGAAGTAGTAAGGAAGTTATGGAACAATATATTGACAAAAATTTAAAACTAACACTATCGGAAGAAGATATGCTAGAAAATGAAAAAGCTATTAAAGAGGAGGAGATAGACGATGTTATAAATAAGCTAAAGAATGCCAAAACTCCAGGAGATGACGGATTGGGACCAGAATTTTACAAGGTATTCAAATCAATGTTAATTCCTAAGTTAAAGAAACTTTATAATGAGATATTGGAGGGCGAGCAAGTTCCTTCCTCCTGGAAACATACCTTAACTATTTTAATTCTCAAGCCTAATAAAGATCCAACAGATGTTGGATCCTACAGACCAATATCACTTATAAATCAAGATGCCAAGATTTTTACAGCAATTCTAGCCAAAAGAATGCACACATTTATAGACAAATATATTAAAGAAGACCAAACGGCTTTATCAAAGGTAGACAATTGTCAGACACTGTAAGAAGAGTCTTGAATGTTCTTTATGAGATGGAAGATCACAGGATAAAGCATGCATTTTGTCTCTAGATTTATTTAAAGCCTTTGATTGTGTCCAATGGCCTGCGTTAAAACTTTTATTAGTGAAATGGGGATTTGGCGAAAAATTTCTAAGTGTAATAAACCAACTCTATTCTCATAGTACCTCATCAATCATTGTCAATGATGGATGACAGAAAAAATTACCCTAGGCCGAGAACAAGACAGGATGTCCTTTATCGCCAGTTCTGTTTTGCATAGTGATAGAGCTACTAGCTAATGCAATAAGGGAGGACCAACTTATTAAAGGTATGGTAAGGAAGCAAGATAAAAAATCAGTTTATTTGGGGATGACGCTTTGTTAACAATAAAAAATCCGGTAGAAAATATATTAAGAATAAAAGCACATCTAAAGGAATTTGGTGAAACAACCGGATTATGTGTCAACTGGCAGAAATCAGAAATCATGCTTTTCAATCAGGAAAATCGAGACATGGAAGAGATCTCCAATTACGAACTGAAAATTTGTAAATGTATAAAATACCTAGGATACTTTTAGATAAAGACATTAGCAAAACGAAAGAACGAAATTACACAAAAATAAAGGAAGAGATTAGAAATAAATTACAAAATTACTCCAAATTAAACTTATCATGGTTTGGTAGAATAGCAATGGTAAAAATGAAAATACTTCCTAAAATAAATTTTCTTTTTAGAATGTTACCTATTCAATATACAGAAATTGAAATTAAAGTTTATCAAGATCTTTTAAATAAATTCTGCAATGGTGGAAAAAAAGCACGAATAAATAAAAGCTTATGGTACAGATCTCAAAAAGAGGGAGGTATAGGTATACCTAATCTTAGAATGTATTACATAGCTAATCAGCTTAGCTCCTTGGGGGAAATACTATTTAAACCTCAAAAACTAATATGGTGGGAACTTCAATCAGAGGAACTAAATGAAGACATAAATAAATATGTGTTTAGTTTCCCCCCAAAAAGGAAAAGTTACCCAATTAAAAATCCTCTTCTAAGTTCCCTATTGCTCACTTGGAAAAAGTATGGAAAGAAATTGATACAGGTAGGTTCCCCGCTTGGTGCGGTGATCGATCAGATAAATTTCCCCACGAACATGAAGAAATTGGGAGACTTATTTAAATTAAGGAAAGTGGCAAGACTAAAAGATTGGATTAAAAAGATGACATCAAAACAAGAAATTAAACGTATTCTGCAAACTCAGGAATTGTCCTGGTTGAATTACGCTCAGTTAGAAAGCTGGACGAAAGAATGGATTAGGAGAAATACACAACTTAGAGGATATACAAAATTTGAGCAATTTCTGTCAACATATGAATCAGAAAAGGAAATACAGGGGAAAAGGGAAAAGTTTTGGGAAATTATATAAATAATTCAAGATTCATTTGAGAATAGGGAACAGGACACAATAAGAGAGCTATGGAAACAAGAAATAGAGAAAGAAATAAATAATGACGAATGGAAAAGAATATGGAATTTGAGGATTCTACGGTCATTATCAGACAAATAAAAGAAAACTAAATTCAAACTAGTTTTAAGATGGTATATGACTCCAGTCAGAATGAATAGAATGAATCCCAAATATTTTAAGCTCTGCTGGAAATGCGAAAAAAGACAGGTACCTATTTTCATTTATGGTGGGAATGTGAAATAGTTCAAAAGTTTGGCAAGAGATTATTGAGGAATAAGAGAAATAATACAAACTGATATTAAATGTGTACCGGAAATTGCTTTGTTATCATTACCATCTATTAATGAATATGATGTGAAAACTAAAGAATTAATAGAAAAATCTTATGACGGGAGCTAGACTGATTATTGCTAGGAACTGGAAATTGAAATCAGACCTTAAAATTGCTGAATGGAAATAAGGAAGTGTGGGACATAGCGTTAAATGATAAACTATCTTGTAATATAAAAGTTTTGAGAGGTGAAATAAAAAAAGATATTTCTATGATTTTTGGGGGGAAATTTATAGATAAATGTATTATTAAAAGGGAAAGGGATACAACCAACTTATAACCCAACACAGTTCTGGCGTAAAGGCCTTAAGAAGCCTATTGGAAGAAAAAAAAAAAAAAAGATGAAGAAGAAAGAAAGATGGCAAGAATACCGGACGGTTTCTTGGGGGGGGGGGGCACTTTGTATTGTTTATGATTGTCTATTACTGTTTTTTTAATTGTTTATTATTGTTATTTTGTCTTTTTTCATGTTCAATAAAAAAATTTAAAAAAAAAAAAATAAAAAAAAAAAAAAAAAAACCTGACAACATAAAAAAAAAAAATGGAATAGTTTAAGTGCTTCAGAATTTTATTGGCCTCCAGATGTCTTAAGATATTTAAGAATGGCTAGAGAACTTCTTTGAGCAATGTTGGCTACATAATCTCCATGGACTTTTCTGCTACCATTAGCCTGAAAAACTACTTCCAAATATTTGCAGGAGGAAACCTGCTCAATGTTGTCCCCATTGATACTCCAAGAGTAAATCTTGGGTCTTTTGGCAATGGGCACAATTTTAGTTTTTTGAGCTTTAATTACTTTTCCTTACAAAATTGTGATAGTGCATTCAGAGCTCTTCTGTGACCTACAAGTGTTCTAAAGAGGATTGCCCCATCATCAGCATAAAGCAAAACAGAGATATGCCTTCCAGCCAGTTTTGGGAGGGTAGAAGGTCCCATGGTCAAGATAGGGCACTACGGAGTTAATATAGAAATTGAAAAGAAGAGAGGCCAGAATACATCCCTGTTTAACACCTTTATCAGTGGCAACAGAAATAGTGAGTTGACCCCGGGGATTACATCTGATCTTAAATTTGGTTCCTTCTTGAAGCATACACATTAGGTAAAATAAACGATGGTCTATTGTTGAAGCCTCCAGTTTCTCCCATAACGTAGTTCGCAATAGCGAATCAAATTCTGCCTTAAAATCTATAAAGGCAGCATAAAGGAAGGAAATATTATAGGGAGAGTATTTTTTCAATAAGATGTTGGAGCAACAAACATTGATCTATAATCGATCTGCCTTCTCTGAAGCCAGCTTGCTCTTTTGCAAGTATGTTTTCTTGTTCCAACCAGTCTTGCAATTTCTATTGTAGGTGTCTAGCATAAAGTTTGCTGATTGTATTAAGAAGACTGATTGGTCTATAGTTGACGGGATCATCTTTTTCCCCTTTCTTATATATGGGTATTATAATAGCCAGCCCCCAATATTCAGGGATTCGACCATATCTATCAATACAGGTAAAAAGTGAAGATAGTAAGGGAAACCAAAAGTCCAAGTTGCTTTTGATGACCCTCTGCTGGAATTAGGTGTTCTCCTGGAGCTTTCCCTTCTTTCAATATAGTGATCATGCTCTTAATCTCTGACTGAGGCACAGGGGTCACTGTGGGAGATCCCCTTCCAGCAGACGGATCTGAGTATAGCTCTTGGAAAGTATGCTTCCCAGATCTCTGAGGAGATGTGACAATCAGAGCAGGGTATCAAAGATGTGGATGCAAGATATGAGATGCCAAAGGAAGTGGTATCATTAGCTATAGCTGCTTGTATTAGCCATGCCCAATTATTTTGGGTAGCAACCTTTTTCTTATGTGTTAATGGTTTTTATATTTCTTCTTTTGCAAAAGAAGATGCCCTGCAGCTGATGGAGCTCTACTAGATAGTAGAATTTTTGTATAGCGGTTAGAGCCTTTTAGCATCTATACAGTCCTTGTCAAACCAAGGTCTGGAGTGGAAATGACGTCGCTGTCAAGATACGGTTCTATTAGATTTAAATTCTTTATATAATTCTTGAATCAGGATGTTATAATTTTCCAAAGATTCCTCCGGTGTCTTTGGTGTTAACTGCCCCATTAGATGGTCAGATGCCAACATCTCTGAGATTCCTTGTCCAAGCCAGAGGACCATTTGATACACTGATAAATTCTTCTTGAAGGAGTTATGTTAGGTTGATAGTGAGCGACAGTGCACACTTCCTGAGTAAAAGCATTTAAGAGAAGCAAAACAGGGAGATGGTCACTCTCAGATTCAGGAAGTACTTGTAAGTATTTAAGGTAGGGAAGAAGATCCATGGAAACACATACGTAATGTATAGTGCTCATTTTGGACCTGGATATGTAAGTAAATTCAGCGGGGTAGTAACCTATAGAAGCATCATTTAGGATGAAGAGATTAGAAACTTCCTTCTCTTGCTTTGGTATTTAGAACCGGAAAATTGCTTGCTATGTATAGACAAAGTGTAACTTGGGTAACAAAAGTGAAGTAACTGTTGTTCCAATTTGAGTTACAATGAGGAACTGTGTGCGTACTCAGTGAACAGGAATGCTACACATAGGGAGAGTTGTGTGCTTGTCTGAGACTGCCTGTCTTGAAATAATGCGATGTATATGTCCTGAAATGGTTGAATGACTTTTGTTGGGTCTCAGAAAGGGTCCTTCTCTGGTTATCATAGAAGCACCATTCAGTGCATTGATTCCATTTTTGCAATAAAAAGCCTTTTATTCTCAAGAACCTGTGTCTTTTTCTATGGAGATTTGCCAGTTGCCACTCTCACTGCGGTTCATTACCCTTTGTGGGATAACAGAGGAGAAGGCTGGCACTGTGGAAAGCTGGTTCAGCCCCCTTCCTCCTCCTCCTCTTCCTCCTCCTCCTCCTCGTTCCACAACCAAACGAGAGGTTTAGGCCACAAAAGCCCAAGTGGAGGGAGGTCAAGAGTTGTGTTCCCCAAGGCTCAGTTCTGGGACCCCTGCTTTTCACCCTCTCTTCATCGTCTAGGAGTCTCGAGTAAACAGCAAGGTAGCCCATTTATACAGTAAATTTTATTATACAGGTAGTAAAAAACGAGAGATTGTGAGGAGCTCTAGAGGGATCTCTCAACCCTGGTAAGTGCACATTGCGGCAAAAAAAATCCAATTACATTTATAAACTGATGGGGTCTGAACTGTCTGGAGTAAATCAGGAAAGGGACCTTGGTGTCCTGGTGGACAGTTCAATGAAGGTATCAACCCAGTGTGTGGCAGCAGTGAAAAAAGCAAACTCCATGCTGGGGATGATAAGGAAGGGTATAGAAAATAAGTCAGCAGGTGTCCTTTTGCCTCTTTATAAATCTATGGTGAGGCCCCATCTGGAGTATTGCGTACAGTTCTGGCCACCATCCCTCAGAAGGATATTATGGAAATGGGAAAAGTGTGGAGGAGGGCAACCAGCATAATTCGAGGACTGGAACACTTTCCTTAACCCTGAGGCTGCAACGGCTGGGCCTCTTCACTCTTGAACAAAAGAAGTAGGGAAGGAGGGAAAGCAAAGATCCCTTTGGAGAAGCTCCCTGGTTGTTACTCTGCCACCACCACCCCCGAGTCCTAGATACAATCGCACCTAAACAGCCACACCCACACACCAACAGCCACCCTTGCATAGCTGACCAGCTGTATGGGGCATGGCTGCTCTCAGGTAGCCATCATTTTGAGGGTGGCACATGGTCATGACTATGTTGTGTGTTTCTTTGATAGAATTACAGGCTTGGTGGATGAGGGGAATGCTGTGGATATAGCTTATCTGGACTTTAGCAAGGCCTTTAATAAGGTTCCCCATGGTATTCTTGCTAAGAAGTTAGTAGGAAGTGGATAGATAGTGCTACTGTTAGGTGGATTTGTAATTGGTTGACTGATCGCACCCAAAGAGTGATCATAAATGGCCTCTCATCAGCTTGGAGAGACGTGACCAGTAGGGTGCCCCAGGATTCTGTTCTGGGACCAGTGCTGTTCAATATTTTTCTTAATGACTTGGAGGAAGGAATAGAGAGTATGCTAATTAAATTTGCAGATGATACCAAATTGGGAGGGGTTGCTAATTCCCTAGAGGATTGGATGAAAATCCAAACGGACCTTGTCAGATTAGAATGCTGGGCCAAAGCTAACGAAATGGATTTCAACAGAGGGAAATGTAGGGTGCTACATCTAGGTAAAAAGAATGAATTGCACAGATATAGGATGGGGGACACTTGGCTAGAGAATAGTATCTGTGAAAGGGATCTGGGAGTCTTGGTGGACCACAAGTTGAACATGAGTCAGCAGTGTGATGCGGCGGCCAGGAAAGCCAATGTGATTCTTGGTTGCATCAACAGAACCACAGTGTCTAGATCAAGGGAAGTGATAGTGCCACATTATTCTGCTCTGGTCAGACCCCACCTGGAGTACTGTGTCCAGTTCTGTGCGCCTCAGTTTAAAAAGGATGTTGACAACCTTGAGCGGGTGCAGAAGAGGGCGACCAGGATGGTTGAAGGTCTGGAGGAAATGTCTTATGAGGAACGGCTTAGGGAACTGGGAATGTTTAGCCTCTCTAAAAGAAGGCTGAGGGGGGATGTGATAGCTATGTTTAAATATTTGAAAAGATGTCATATTGAAGACGGAACAGGTTTGTTTTCCATGGCTTCAGGGGACTAAGACTCTGGGCACTGGTTTCAAACAACAGGAAAAGAGATTCCATTTGAACATTAGGAAGCACTTCATGACAGTTAGAGCTGTTCGGCAGTGGAAGATGCTGCCCCAAAGGAGGGGTGGAGTCTCCTTCTTTGGTGGTTTTTAAGCAGAGGCTGAATGGCCATCTGTCGGAAATATTGTGAAGGGGTTTTGCATGGCAGGGGGTTGGACTAGATGGCCCTTGAGGTTTCTTCCAGCCCTATGAGCCAGGTAGGATTCAACTCTATGATTCTATGTGTGTGTGTGTGGTTTTCTTTGTGTTGTGGGTGTTTGAGGGTGGATTTTTTGCCAGTTCTACTCCATCCATGACTTTCCCTGGCTGAGGCAGGGGGTGTGGGGTCTCCTAATGGTTTTAACACTTCCAGGCAATCATTTGTTTTTTTATGGAAGTAAATCTTGTTTTAGTATAATTTGATTGCGTTGTACGAATAGTACAATAAAGACAAAGCTCATGTTATCTTGTCTTGGGTCCCTTTATGACTTCTTGAGCTGCCTGGGACTCCAATCATGGGGATAAAGAGGGAGCGGTAAATAAATAGACAGACAAAACAGATAGATAGTAGATAGATAGATAAATGCAATTTCGCGTTGGCCGTCTTGCCTTTAGCCCTCCCCCCCCAAAATTCCAAAACCCCCTTCTGCAGACCCTTGAGTTTCCAACCCAGAAAGGGGCTTTTGGGCTCTGATTCCTGGCCTGACCCTGCCTGAGCCAAGAGGAGGAGGAGGAGAGGAGGAAGGCCGACGTCCCCCCTTCCCTTCCCTCCCCCCCCCCACTCCACCCCTGCCTGTCTATTGGGGCCGGGCTCCCCTCCCCCTCCCTTTGCCGGGCCAAAGGGGGAGGAGGAGGAGGAAGAAGGGGGTTCGGTTTCCCCCAAGGGCAAAAGGGCAGCGAAATTCCGCTTTTCCTAGAGTGGCAGGAAACCCGAGGGCTCCCTTTGGAGGGGGGGGGAGAGATCGGCTTCCCACGTGCCTTTATTTTAACACCCCCCCAAAAGAAGGTTCTTTCATTGCTGGAAGGAGAGGAAAGGTCTTCCCCCCCGCCCAATGAGGAGGTTGGTGCAATAGGAGGGACGGGGGGGGGGGGATGGGGGGGGGGGTTTGGAGGGGGGGGTGGCATTGGAGATGGGGGGAAGGGAGGCTGGGGGGGGGGGGAGGAAGAGGGGAGGACCCTCTGGCTTCCTTTTTGGGGGAGGGGGAAGGGGGAGGGGTCTTTGCTGGTAAATCCGTGGGGGTGGGGTGATGGGGGGGGGTTTCCCAGAGGGCCCCTTTTTTGGGTCCGAGGGAGGGAGGGAGGAGGAGGACGCGCACATTTGTCTCCCCCCTCCTTCCCTTTCTCTCCCCCCCCCCCCCCTTTTTTTTTTTTTAAAATTGGAAGGATTCCCACCACTATTTCTTGGATGGCCCCCCAAACTTCCTCTCTTCTCTCTCTCTCTCCTCTTTTGAAAAAACAACAGTTCAAAATGTAGCCTCTGGTTTTGAACACGACAGTACCATCTGCGTGACTTGCTAGGTGACCCCCGTATTTTTCCCCTGCGGAGGAGTGGGGGGTCTCCTGGATCCAGGCGGAGAGATCCTGCGTGAGGACACCAGCTGGGGAATTTCTAGGGGGGAAGGTCTTTCCAGGGAAGGTTCCTTCGTCTCCCCCGGGGCATAAAATTTGAAATAGGTTTCTGATTCCCAGGCGGAAGGCCCCAGTTCCCCGGAGGGGGACCAAAAAAAAAGGGCTCACAGAAGCCAAAACAAGAGGTTCATAAACACGTTGTTCTGCTGCTACGACTTAGGCTGCAGGTTTTATTTTTTATTAATTTGTGTAATTACTAATACAGGAATGTAAAAAAGTAAATTTTTTTATTTTGAACATTGTTACCCCTCCTTTCTCCTTTGGGAAAAAGGGCCCCCCAAGCAGATAACAGTCATGAGGGCAATATACAGCCAGTTGAGTTAAGAATATTCTTTGAGAGGTTGAGGGGCATCTTAGAGTGAAAACAATACAGCTAAAAGAAAGCGAGTAATTAAAAACAGAGAAAGTAAAACTCCCGAATCAGCAGGTAGGGGGCCCTCTACAACAGGGTCAAAACTAATTTCTTTCTCTCTTTTCCAAAATAACAATCATTTTAGAGATTTGATGACGTTTTCCCCGGCAGTCCTTCTGGTTTCATTAAAAAAAGCCACCAGAATGCGGAATCTCTTTTTTTTTTTCTTTCTCCTTGCATACATTTATCATTTTCAAACAAAATACAATTATAGTGTGGAAAGGAAAAAAATGCAATGATTCTTGTCTTCTCAAGCAAAATTTGCATCCCATCATAACA
>JAWVWN010002553.1:0-57500 GCA_037367305.1 Phrynocephalus vlangalii
AGCTTTCTCTATAAGAAATATAAGTAGACTACAAATTGGTTGTGGAACTGCTGAACTTTTCAGATTCTCTATATAAAAAGGATTTTAACTTCACATACACCAGAACAAAATGCATAGTTCTGCTGAACTTTACAAATTCCTTACAAACAAAGGCGTTTTGGTTTACATACAACAAACACACTTAGCATCTCTTTTATAAACTTTTTAGCTATATACAAACTAGCATCATTCGGCTCTCCTTATCATGTTCTTCATATTCAATGGTTTTTGGCATCACATATAGCCCAGAAAAATTCCTTGCCTTCAACCTAACATATTCCTTATATACAAAATGTTTTTAACAGAATATACCGTAGAAACACCTTGTCTTGTAATTTTTATATTGGAGTTGTTCTGAAGAATATTTTAAAAATCTTTGTATATAAAGTATATAAAAATCTAAGCAAAAGAATGCATCTAATTTGTCTACTGCTCTAAAGCTTTGTTCAATAGAACCATGACAAGTAGAAAACAAGAATTGATTCTGGTTTATGTAATCTTAACAAGATTTGTGTGGAAGTAAGTTGAACAGAGAAGGATGCATATCACGTGTGTGTCTTGTTTCATGATTCATGTAGTTAATAAGCTATCCCTATCTCTATGAGAAATATAAGTAGACTACAAAATGTAATGCTATAATGCTTTCTTTCTAAGCATTCAATATAAGGAATATAATATGGAGAAGACAAGTAGTTTAAGTAAAGTTAGGGATTTTTTGTCAAAAGTATGATGAGAGAAATCATGCACATCAAGTGTGTCTGTAATTAATAAGCTTTATCTATAAGAAATATAAGTACACTACAAATTGTTTGTGGAACTGCTGAACTTTTCAGATTATTTATATTAAAAGGGTTTGGGTTTGGTTTTCGGTTTCAGTTTCGGTTTCGGGTTCAGGTTCGAGTTCAGGTTCGCGTTTTAGGGTTAGGATTCGGGTTTGGGTTAGGGTTCGGGTTCGGGTTCGGGTTCAGGTTCAGGTTTGGGTTTGAGTTTGGGTTTGGTTTTGGTTTAGGGTTAGGGTTCGGGTCCGGGTCCGGGTTCGAGTTAGGGTTTGGGTTCAGGTTAGGGTTTGGGTTTGGGTTCTGGTTCTGGTTCTGGTTCGGGTTTGAGTTTGGATTTGGGTTTGGGTTCGTGTTCGGGTTCGGATTCGGGTTCGGGTTCATGTTAGGGTTACGGTTACGGTTAGGGTTAGGTTTTGCGTTTGGGTTTGGGTTTGGGTTCTGGTTAGTGTTTGGGTTCACGTTCGGGGTAGTGTTCGCTTTAGGGTTCACTTTAGGATTAGGGTTAGGATTCAGGTTCATGTTCGGGTTCGGGTTCAGGTTAGGGTTTGGGTTTGGGTTTGGGTTTGGGTTTGGGTTTGGGTTCTAGTTCAGGTTCAGGTTCAGGGTAGTGTTCGCGTTAGGATTAAAGTTAGGATTATGGTTCTGGTTCGGGTTAGTGTTAGGGTTCCTTTTCAGGTTCAGTTTAGGTTTCGGGTTTGGGTTCAGGTTAGGGTTCTGAATTGGGTTCGGATTTGGGTTCGGGTTAGGGTTCGGGTTAGTGTTAGTGTTCGGGTTCGGGTTCGGGTTCGGGTTTTATATTTCTTTTTTTTTTAATATTTTTTATTAGTCAGTAGTCGGAAAACATAACATATACACTAAACAGTACACCTAGAGTTAACAATACAAAACCTACCCAGAATAAAGAACGAAGAGGAGAGAGAAAAAAAAAAGAAAAACAAAGAAAAACAAAAAAAAGAAGAAAAGACAAGAGTACAAATAAGTACACACATTGAGATAGAATATAGCTTCCACCGGAGAAATCCACACTTTTTAAATTCCTATTGTAAATTACCGTTAAATCTTAAATTAATACTCAAATATTTACTATTCAATTCTAATCTTCAGTACAATTCATCTATACACAAAACTAGTTATGAGTTAATCCAAACACAGCCATATACTATTCTTCCCTGAGTTTGCTAAATATTTGTTTAGGTAATTCCATTCTTCTCTTAACTTATCATTATTTTTCTCTTTTATTTTACAGGTCATCTTAGCAAGGTCCAGGTATTCACATAACTTCATTAGCCATTCATCCCTAGATGGGACTTGTGGTGTTTTACAGTATTTTTCTAATTGTACCCTAGCAGCTGTAATCGCATACAACAAAAGATTTTTTTCTATCATTCGGGAATTCTGTGTTTATTATGTTCAATAAAAATAACTCTGGTTTTTTCTTGAATGAAGTTTTGGTTATTTTTTGCAATTCCTTATGTACCATACTCCAATAGCTTTCGATTACGGGGCACATCCACCACATGTGGAATTGTGTCCCTATAGATCCTGCACATTTCCAACAAAAGTTATCATTTGATCTTTTTATTTTAGCTAGATGTTGTGGCGGAAGGCACCATCGATGTAACATCTTCCATAAATTTTCTCTTACCAATATACAAGATGTAAATTTAATTGTCCATAACCATGCTCTCATCCATTCTTTTTCATCTAATTGATAACCAAAATCATTTTCCCATTTTTGGACTGATTTAAACTTTATTTGTTTATCCACAGAGTTATTTTGCAGTAAATTATACATTATAGTTATATTTTTTTTCTCTTGCTTTAAAAATTTCTTCTCGAAAATAGATATTTCTTTCACAAATCCGACTTTATCTTTATCTTTTTTAAATGTACAATGAATCTGTTGATATTCAAGCCAATTAAGATTTTTTTCCCTAATTTCCTGGAAATTCTTAAAAATAGGATTATCCAATCTTGCTTGAACCAGATCTTCATATCTCACAAAATCCCTATTGATATTATTATTAAATATTGAGGTAGCTTCATGGGGGGAAGTCCACCATGGGGTCTTATTTATAACTTTATTTTTTGTTCTTAACCAGACCTCCAAAAGTGCTTTCCTGATAATATGATTATTAAAGTTTTTGTGTAATCAGGCTTTTTCATAAAATAAATAAGCGTGCCATCCGTAAATTTTATCCCACCCCTCCAAATTTAACAATTCCCTCTTTTCTAATTTTATCCATTCTTTTATCCATGTCCAGGCCGCTGCTTCATAATATTTTTGGAAATTTGGGAGGGCAAATCCTCCTATATCTTTAGGTCTCATCATTAGTTCTAATTTTATTCGGGCCTTTCTGCCCTGCCAAATAAAATCTGCTAAATCTTTGTGCCATTCTTTGAAACACCTAGTTCCTATGATAATGGGTAAAACCGAAAACAAAAACACCATCTTGGGCAAAATTGACATCTTAATTAAAGCTACCCTTCCCCAAATTGATAAATTTAGCTTTTCCCATTTCTTCATTTTATTTTTTAGTTCCCTCCAATTATTAATATAATTATCTTTGAACAGATTTGTGTTACTGCTGGAGATCCACACTCCTAAATATTTTACTTTTGGCACTATTTTCACCCCTATCTTATTTTCCAGTTCTTTGTGGTTTTTATTATTCATATTTTTAGTTATCAAATTTGATTTTGCTTTATTTAGTTTGAAACCGGAAATATTCCCATATTGGTTCAATTCTTTAAAAATTTCGTTTATGCACATAAGGGGTTTTTCTGTAAATATTATTACGTCATCAGCAAATGCTCTAAGTACATACTTTATTCCATTAACTTTAACTCCCTCTATTTTATTATTTTCTCTTAAAGCTCTCAAAAGAATCTCCAGCAGCAGGACGAATATCAACGGTGAGAGAGGGCAACCTTGCCTGGTGCCCCTCTCAATTGAGATTTCCTTTGTAATTTCCTTGTTTACAATCAATTTAGCCTTTTGGGTAGAGTATATAGCTCTAATCCCATTTTTTATTTTTTCCCCCATTTTTAGTTCCTCTATTACATAATTTAAGAAATTCCAATCAACTAAATCAAATGCTTTTTCAGCATCAATTAACAACAAAGATAATTCCTTACTTGGATTCAACTCCGCATATTCTATTATATTTATTACTGTTCTTATATTTTCTTTCATAAATCGACCTGGGATGAATCCGGCTTGCTCCTTTCCAATGATTCTGGTCAGAACTTTTTTCAGTCTATTTGCGATTACCCCTGTGAAGATCTTATAATCTATATTCAGTAAAGATATGGGTCTGTAGTTTTTAACTTGTTTTAAGTCTGCCCCTTGTTTCGGGATAACCGAGATTAATGCCTCTTTCCATGATTCTGGCATTGTACCTTCTTTCATTACATTATTTATAATCTCTTTTAAGTATGGCAAAATCTCGCTTTGTAAGTTTTTATAATAAGCAACCGTTATCCCGTCTGGGCCCGGAGCTTTCCCCATCTTTAAATTTTTAATTACTTCTAAGATTTCTTCATCATTTATATCCGTATTTAGATATTCGATATCTTTTTCCTCCATTTTAGGCAGTGATTTACTTTCTAAATATCTTTTTATTTCCTCTATATCTGTTTGCTCAGATTTATATAACTCACTGTAGAATTTCACAAATTTTTCTTTAATTTTTTCTGGGTCTGTTATTATCTCTTCTTGATCTTCTATCTCAGTTATAATCCTCTCTTTTTGTTTTTCCTTGGTTAACCACGCTAACATTTTTCCAGGTTTATTAGCATATTCGAAAAATCTTTGTTTAGTCCATTTTATTTTCTTCTCAACCTCATGTTCAATCAGACTTGACAGGTGGTTTCTTAAAATCTTTATATCCCTCAGTAGATCAGAATCCTCAGGCTTTAGGATTAATTTCTTTTCTAGGTCTCTAATCTTTTTTGTAATTTCCGTTATATTCTTTTCTCTATCTTTCTTTATTTTAGCCATTACCTGTATCCCTAACCCCCTCATATATGCCTTACTGGTTTCCCAAATTATATTCTTATTAATAGTAGCCGTATTATTTATTTGAAAAAATTCTTTCATCTGATTCTTAATCTCAATTATTGTTTCATCCATCTTCCAGATATCATCATTTAATCTCCATCTACCTTTTACCCTTTTTTGAATTTGTAGGTAAATGGCAACCGGATTATGATCTGACAGGGTTCTTTCGTGAATTTCGGCTTTCTCTAAATTAAGAATTAGATCTTGAGAAATCCAAATACTGTCAATTCTACCACCTGATTTATGTACCTCTGAAAAGTACGTTATTTCTTTTATATTCGGATTTTTAACTCTCCACGCATCAAATAAATTCATATCTTCCACCATTTCAAAGAAGGTAAGTGGTAGTTTCCCCGAGTTCGTTACTCTTATCTTGTCCGTCCTATCCAAATCCATCGATACCACTCCATTAAGGTCGCCCAAAAGCATTATCTTTTGATCCATATATTCCCTTAATGTATTCCCCACTTTCCGGTAAAACTCACTTTTTTTATTATTAGGAGCATAAAGCCCTACTATCAAAATCTTATCATTATTTACAGATATTTCCACGCCTAATAACCTTCCCTCCTCATCTTTAAAAATCAATTCGGGTCTTAACTCTGGTCTAACATACATAACTATTCCATTCTTTTTTACTGTTGCTGATGCTGTGAAGGTAGCTCCCAGTCTTGGATTTTCTAAAATTTTACTATGGTCACTTTTTACATGGGTTTCCTGTAAAACCATGAAATCCCATTTCCCTTTTTTGAGCACATGCTCAACTTTATTCCTCTTCCGTTTACTGTTCACTCCATTCACATTCCAGGTCATACCTTTCAAACTATTAACCATTTTGATTTTTCCTCTTACTCTCTAAAGTTCCTCAAATATTCCCAAACGATATCTGACAGTAACTAAGAATTAAACTTTTCTTTATTATTCCACACAGACATAGAGAACAAGGAGAAAAAAGAAAATAAGTATTAATAAAAATAATAATAAAAAGCAATACTAGCAAAAATACTAGGAAAATTATCTCATCTTAAGGGTTGGGCAGGAGGTAAAGCTAACTTTATACGAATGGCTCCATCCTTCACAGTCTTCCTCTTTTCTCGCCGCAGAGTTCTACTTCATACTTCCTCCAAAATATTCCAGTCTCTTCCACCGATCTAAATGTCCTTTTCTTATCTTTATATTTAAACGTCAAACCTTCTGGCGTTTCCCACCTAAATGGGATTTTATTCTTCTTGAGAGCTGAAGTCATGAACTTATAGTTTTCTCTCTTCTTTAATATACGGTTGGGAACTTCTCTCAGAATCTCAATCAGGTTATTCCCTATTTTCCATGGATCTGCTCTGTTCTTAAACAACATCTTGTCCTTCAAGAGTCTTGAATTTAAATATAAGAGGCAATCATCAGATCCCTTCTTCTTCATATTATTCTTAGATCTCAGTCTGTAAACTTTATCTATATCAAGATTCAGGCTGTTTTCTTCTACTCCCAGCCAGGAAGCCAGTTCGTTTTTAATTTTACCATAAAGATCTTCTCCTTGAGTCTCTGGTATTCCTTTCAGCCTTAATATCATCTCCTTTTGCCGCATTTCAAGAACAGCATTTGCATCTAAGATTTGTTCATGCAGGTTTTTCATCTTTTGTAAGTCATCTCTAAATTTTTCTTGTTCTTTTTTAATATCCTTTTGTTCCTGTTGCGTCTTTTTAATTGCCTCTTCTTGTTTATCGTTTACTGTCTTCACATCCTGAATAGTTTTTTCCAACTCTTGATTTTTATTTGTAATTCTATTAATTTGACTTGTCAACTCTGTTATTAAAAGGGCATTCTTCTCTACCTTTTGAGCCATTCCTTCTATTTTTCCCTCAATCGATTTAAAATTCTCTTCCATGGTTTTAAAATTTCCTTCCATTGATGTAGATCTATCACTTATCCTCTTGTCCATTGATATCAAGAATTCTTTCAGATCCATGTTTTGCTCTGTCTCTGTATCGAGCTCCTCCTTTGTTGGCCTTGGGTCATGTATACACCTATGGATGATTGTCCCTTCTTTGAACCCATTAGCTTTATTATCTTTGGCGACTCACGTTTTCTGCTTTGAAGCTGCTTGGGCTGTAGGGTATAGACTGTAAGTTCTGTGTAGGGGCGTGTACAAGATGATACCTTTATGAACCCTCGGATTTATATTTGTTTGACCTCTCACTTTCGGAAATCGCTGCGGCTTCCAGCAGCTGGCCTCCTTCTTTAAATTCCCCTCAGGCTCATGTTGCTTCAATTCTCCCTCTCAGTTCTGTTTCTCCCCAGGCAGCTCAATTACGCCGAGTTCACTTGTGATTGATTAACTCTCTCTGCACCTTGTGCACTCCATATCATTAATTCACGGGTTTGCCAGAGGGTTCGTTTCAGGCTACAAACAGTAAGATTTCAACAAATAGATTCCAAATAGATGAAATAGATTCCAGTTTTCCGTGACCCTTAATCCAATATGTTTAAACTCCAAGCTTTCAATCTCCTCTCCACTACTTTCCTCTGCTTTCCTCTACTTCCAAACTGTCGGCGTTTCAATCAACTCTATTCGCCATCTTCATCTCTCTCCTCCTCCTCTCCCCACGGTTAAATCTCTTAGCTGTGTAACATCGTCTTGTTATTATTCCTCACAACCCATTGATCATTAACGACTGCAGAGTGCGACTTCTCTCGGCCCCTTCTTCCACTTAGAGATACAGCATATAAATCACTCTTTTGGACCGGTCCTCCCCCAGCTATTTTACCACACGGTGTTAGTTCTAATAAACTAAGGGGGAGGAAAAGTCTTCTTATCTTAGTTGGAAAGAAGGATATAGCAGTGGCTGGGTCAGTCTGGGGCGTCAGAAAACAGAGTATTGCTCCAATCCCTTAGCGTCAGGGCTTATGCCTCCCTTCCCTTGCTCCGTAGTGTGTCCTGCACTATCACACCAAGACTTAAGGGAGTTACTTGCTTCGTCTTATTTCAGTCCCTTTTTTTGACGCTGCCAGGGTGCTGCCCCCAAGATCCCCCCTTGGGGTTAGGTAGACTCACGCCAAAGTCGCCCCTCTCCAAACACTCCGCTTCTAAGGATCGCCTCGAGCTGACGAGAATGCGACCTCCCGTCTGACCTCCAGCCTGCAGGTGTCCCTCCCTACTTGAACTTCTTCCGGGTTTCATATTTCTTAAAGAGACAGCTTATTTATTATGGAAACACTTGATGTCCTTTACATATCATATTATTTTGTCATACTGAAACAGGACACACACGTGACATGCATCCTTCTTCTCTGTTCAACTTACTTCCACACAAAACTTTTTAACATTACAGAAAGCAGAATCAATTCTTGTTATCTATTTCTCATAATTCTATTAAACAAACTTTTGAGCAGTTGACAAATTATATGCATCCATTTGCTTATGAAAGTTTCAGCAGTTCCACAATCAATTTGTGGAATAAGCTTTCTCTATAAGAAATATATGTAGACTACAAATTGGTTGTGGAACTGCTGAACTTTTCAGATTCTCTATATAAAAAGGATTTTAACTTCACATACACCAGAACAAAATGCTCTCCTTATCATGTTCTTCATATTCAATGGTTTTTGGCATCACATATAGCCCAGAAAAATTCCTTGCCTTCAACCTAAGATATTCCTTATATACAAAATGTTTTTAACAGAATATACCGTAGAAACACCTTGTCTTGTAATTTTTATATTGGAGTTGTTCTGAAGAATATTTTAAAAATCTTTGTATATAAAGTATATAAAAATCTAAGCAAAAGAATGCATCTAATTTGTCTACTGCTCTAAAGCTTTGTTCAATAGAACCATGACAAGTAGAAAACAAGAATTGATTCTGGTTTCTGTAATCTTAAAAAGATTTGTGTGGAAGTAAGTTGAACAGAGAAGGATGCATCTCACGTGTGTGTCTTGTTTCATGATTCATGTAGTTAATGAGCTATCCCTATCTCTATGAGAAATATAAGTAGACTACAAAATGTAATGCTATAATGCTTTCTTTCTAAGCATTCAATATAAGGAATATAATATGGAGAAGACAAGTACTTTAAGTAAAGTTAGGGATTTTTTGTCAAAAGTATGATGAGAGAAATCATGCACATCAAGTGTGTCTGTAATTAATAAGCTTTATCTATAAGAAATATAAGTACACTACAAATTGTTTGTGGAACTGCTGAACTTTTCAGATTATTTATATTTAAAGGGTTTGGGTTTGGTTTTCAGTTTCAATTTCGGTTTCGGGTTCAGGTTCGAGTTCAGGTTCGCGTTTTAGGGTTAGGATTCGGGTTTGGGTTAGGGTTAGGGTTCGGGTTCGGGTTCAGGTTTGGGTTTGAGTTTGGGTTTGGTTTTGGTTTAGGGTTAGGGTTAGGGTCCGGGTCCGGGTTCGAGTTAGGGTTTGGGTTCAGGTTAGGGTTTGGGTTTGGGTTCTGGTTCCGGTGCTGGTTTGGGTTCTAGTTCTGGTTCTGGTTCTGGTTCTGGTTTGAGTTTGGATTTGGGTTTGGGTTCGTGTTCGTGTTCGGATTCGGGTTCGGGTTCATGTTAGGGTTACGGTTACGGTTAGGGTTAGGTTTTGCGTTTGGGTTTGGGTTTGGGTTCTGGTGAGTGTTTGGGTTCACGTTCGGGGTAGTGTTCTCTTTCGGGTTCACTTTAGGATTAGGGTCAGGATTCAGGTTCATGTTCGGGTTCGGGTTCAGGTTAGGGTTTGGGTTTGGGTTCTGGTTCAGGTTCAGGTTCAGGGTAGTGTTCGCCTTAGGATTAAAGTTAGGATTATGGTTCTGGTTCGGGTTAGTGTTAGGGTTCCTTTTCAGGATCAGTTTCGGTTTCGGGTTTGGGTTCAGGTTAGGGTTCTGAATTGGGTTCGGATTTGGGTTCGGGTTAGGGTTCGGGTTAGTGTTAGTGTTAGTGTTCGGGTTCGGGTTCGGGTTCGGGTTTTATATTTCTTAAACAGACAGCTTATTAATTATGGAAACACTTGATGTCCTTTACATATCATATTATTTTGTCCTTATACTGAAACAGGACACACAAGTGACATGCATCCTTCTTCTCTGTTCAACTTACTTCCACACAAAACTTTTTAACATTACAGAAAGCAGAATCAATTCTTGTTATCTATTTCTCATAATTCTATTAAACAAAGCTTTTGAGCAGTTGACAAATTATATGCATCCATTTGCTTATGAAAATTTCAGCAGTTCCACAATCAATTTGTGGAATAAGCTTTCTCTATAAGAAATATAAGTAGACTACAAATTATTTGTGGAACTGCTGAACTTTTCAGATTCTCTATATAAAAAGGATTTTAACTTCACATACACCAGAACAAAATGCATAGTTCTGCTGAACTTAACAAATTCCTTACAAACAAAGGCGTTTTGGTTTACATACAACAAACACGCTTAGCATCTCTTTTATAAACTTTTTAGCTATATACATACTAGCATCATTCGGCTCTCCTTATCATGCTCTACATATTCAAAGGTTTTTGGCATCACATATAGCCTAGAAAAATTCCTTGCCTTCAACCTAAGATATTCCTTATATACAAAATGTTTTTAACAGAATATACCGTAGAAACACCTTGTCTTGTAATTTTTATATTGGAGTTGTTCTGAAGAATATTTTAAAAATCTTTGTATATAAAGTATATGAAAATTTAAGCAAAAGAATGCATCTAATTTGTCTACTGCTCTAAAGCTTTGTTCAATAGAACCATGACAAGTAGAAAACAAGAATTGATTCTGGTTTCTGTAATCTTAAAAATATTTGTGTGGAAGTAAGTTGAACAGAGAAGGATGCATCTCACGTGTGTGTCTTGTTTCATGATTCATGTAGTTAATAAGCTATCCCTATCTCTATGAGAAATATAAGTAGACTACAAAATGTAACGCTATAATGCTTTCTTTCTAAGCATTCAATATAAGGAATATAATATGGAGAAGACAAGTAGTGTAAGTAAACTTAGGGATTTTTTGTCAAAAGTATGATGAGAGAAATCATGCACATCAAGTGTGTCTGTAATTAATAAGCTTTATCTATAAGAAATATAAGTACACTACAAATTGTTTGTGGAACTGCTGAACTTTTCAGATTATTTATATTAAAAGGGTTTGGGTTTGGTTTTCAGTTTCAATTTCGGTTTCGGGTTCAGGTTCGAGTTCAGGTTCGCGTTTTAGGGTTAGGATTCGGGTTTGGGTTAGGGTTCGGGTTCGGGTTCGGGTTCAGGTTTGGGTTTGAGTTTGGGTTTGGTTTTGGTTTAGGGTTAGGGTTAGGGTCCGGGTCCGGGTTCGAGTTAGGGTTTGGGTTCAGGTTAGGGTTTGGGTTTGGGTTCTGGTTCCGGTGCTGGTTTGGGTTCTAGTTCTGGTTCTGGTTCTGGTTCTGGTTTGAGTTTGGATTTGGGTTTGGGTTTGTGTTCGGGTTCGGATTCGGGTTCGGGTTCATGTTAGGGTTACGGTTATGGTTAGGGTTAGGTTTTGCGTTTGGGTTTGGGTTTGGGATCTGGTGAGTGTTTGGGTTCACGTTCGGGGTAGTGTTCTCTTTCGGGTTCACTTTAGGATTAGGGTCAGGATTCAGGTTCATGTTCGGGTTCGGGTTCAGGTTAGGGTTTGGGTTTGGGTTCTGGTTCAGGTTCAGGTTCAGGGTAGTGTTCGCCTTAGGATTAAAGTTAGGATTATGGTTCTGGTTCGGGTTAGTGTTAGGGTTCCTTTTCAGGTTCAGTTTCGGTTTCGGGTTTGGGTTCAGGTTAGGGTTCTGAATTGGGTTCGGATTTGGGTTCGGGTTACGGTTCGGGTTAGTGTTCGGGTTCGGGTTCGGGTTCGGGTTCGGGTTTTATATTTCTTAAAGAGACAGCTTATTTATTATGGAAACACTTGATGTCCTTTACATATCATATTATTTTGTCATACTGAAACAGGACACACACGTGACATGCATCCTTCTTCTCTGTTCAACTTACTTCCACACAAAACTTTTTAACATTACAGAAAGCAGAATCAATTCTTGTTATCTATTTCTCATAATTCTATTAAACAAAGCTTTTGAGCAGTTGACAAATTATATGCATCCATTTGCTTATGAAAGTTTCAGCAGTTCCACAATCAATTTGTGGAATAAGCTTTCTCTATAAGAAATATAAGTAGACTACAAATTGGTTGTGGAACTGCTGAACGTTTCAGATTCTCTATATAAAAAGGATTTTAACTTCACATACACCAGAACAAAATGCATAGTTCTGCTGAACTTAACAAATTCCTTACAAACAAAGGCGTTTTGGTTTACATACAACAAACACGCTTAGCATCTCTTTTGTAAACTTTTTAGCTATATACATACTAGCATCATTCGGCTCTCCTTATCATGTTCTTCCTGTTCAATGGTTTTTGGCATCACATGTAGCCCAGAAAAATTCCTTGCCTTCAACCTAACATATTTCTTATATACCAAATTTTTTTTAACAGAATATACCGTAGAAACACCTTGTCTTGTAATTTTTATATTGGAGTTGTTCTGAAGAATATTTTAAAAATCTTTGTATATAAAGTATATGAAAATTTATGCAAAAGAATGCATCTAATTTGTCTACTGCTCTAAAGCTTTGTCCAATAGAACCATGACAAGTAGAAAACAAGAATTGATTCTGCTTTCTGTAATCTTAAAAAGATTTGTGTGGAAGTAAGTTGAACAGAGAAGGATGCATCTCACGTGTGTGTCTTGTTTCATGATTCATGGAGTTAATAAGGTATCCCTATCTCTATGAGAAATATAAGTAGACTACAAAATGTAATGCTATAATGCTTTCTATCTAAACATTCAATATAAGGAATATAATATGTAGAAGAAAAGTAGTGTAAGTAAACTTAGGGATTTTTTGTCAAAAGTATGATGAGAGAAATCATGCACATCAAGTGTGTCTGTAATTAATAAGCTTTATCTATAAGAAATATAAGTAGACTCCAAATTGTTTGTGGAACTGCTGAACTTTTCAGATAATTTATATTAAAAGGGTTTGGGTTTGGTTTTCGGTTTCAGTTTCAGTTTCGGGTTCAGGTTCGAGTTCAGGTTCGCGTTTTAGGGTTAGGATTCGGGTTTGGGTTAGGGTTAGGGTTCGGGTTCGGGTTCAGGTTTGGGTTTGAGTTTGGGTTTGGTTTTGGTTGAGAGTTAGGGTCCGGGTCCGGGTCCAAGTTCGAGTTAGGGTTTGGGTTCAGGTTAGGGTTTGGGTTTGGGTTCTGGTTCTCGTTCTGGTTTGGGTTCTGGTTCTGGTTCTGGTTCTGGTTCTGGTTCTGGTTCGGGTTCGGGTTTGAGTTTGGATTTGGGTTTGGGTTCGCGTTCGTGCTCGGATTCGGGTTCGGGTTCATGTTAGGGTTACGGTTAGGGTTAGGGTTAGGTTTTGCGTTTGGGTTTGGGTTTGGGTTCTGGTTAGTGTTTGGGTTCACGTTCGGGGTAGTGTTCACTTTAGGGTTCACTTTAGGATTAGGGTTAGGATTCAGGTTCATGTTCGGGTTCGGGTTCAGGTTAGGGTTTGGGTTTGGGTTTGGGTTTGGGTTCTGGTTCAAGTTCAGGTTCAGGGTAGTGTTCGCGTTAGGATTAACGTTAGGATTACGGTTCTGGTTCGGGTTAGTGTTAGGGTTCCTTTTCTGATTCGGTTTCGGTTTCGGGTTTGGGTTCAGGTTAGGGTTCTGAATTGGGTTCATTTTTGGGTTCGGGTTCGGGTTCAGGTTTGGGTTTGAGTTTGGGTTTGGTTTTGGTTTAGGTTTAGGGTCCGGGCCCGGGTCCGGGTTTGAGTTTGGGTTTGGGTTCAGGTTAGGGATTGGGTTTGGGTTCTGGTTCTCGTTCTGGTTTGGGTTTGTGTTCTGGTTCTGGTTCTGGTTCTGGTTCTTGTTCTGGTTCTGGTTCTGGTTTGAGTTTGGATTTGGGTTTGGGTTCGGGTTCGGGTTCCGATTCGGGTTCGGGTTCATGTTAGGGTTACGGTTACTGTTAGGGTTAGGTTTTACGTTTGGGTTTGGGTTTGGGTTCTGGTTAGTGTTTGGGTTCAAGTTCGGGGTAGTGTTCGCTTTCGGGTTCACTTTAGGATTAGGGTTAGGATTCAGGTTCATGTTCGGGTTCGGGTTCAGTTTAGGGTTAGGGTTTGGGTTTGGGTTCTGGTTCAGGTTCAGGTTCAGGGTAGTGTTCGCGTTAGGATTAAAGTTAGGATTACGGTTCTGGTTTGGGTTAGTGTTAGGGTTCCTTTTCAGGTTCGGTTTCAGTTTCGGGTTTGGGTTCAGGTTAGGGTTCTGAATTGGGTTCAGATTTGGGTTCGGGTTCGGGTTCATGTTTGGGTTTGAGTTTGGGTTTGGGTTTGGTTTAGGTTTAGGGTCCGGGTCCGGGTCCAGGTTCGAGTTAGAGTTTGGGTTCAGGTTAGGGTTTGTGTTTGTGTTCTGGTGTTCGTTCTGGTTTGGGTTCGGGTTCTGGTTCTGGTTCTGGTTCTGGTTCTGGTTCGGGTTTGAGTTTGGATTTGGGTTTGGGCTCGTGTTCGGGTTCGGATTCGGGTTCGGGTTCATGTTAGGGTTACGGTTACGTTTAGGGTTAGGTTTTGCGTTTGGGTTTGGGTTTGGGTTCTGGTGAGTGTTTGGGTCTGAATTGGGTTCGGATTTGGGTTCGGGTTAGGGTTCGGGTTAGTGTTAGTGTTCCGGTTCGGGTTCGGGTTCGGGTTTTATATTTCTTAAAGAGACAGCTTATTTATTATGGAAACACTTGATGCCCTTTACATATCATATTATTTTGTCCTTATACTGAATCAGGACACACACGTGACATGCATCCTTCTCTGTTCAACTTACTTCCACACAAAACTTTTTAACTTTACAGAAAGCAGAATCAATTCTTGTTATCTATTTCTCATAATTCTATTAAACAAAGCTTTTGTTCAGTTGGCAAATTATATGCATCCATTTGCTTATGAAAATTTCAGCAGTTCCACAATCAATTTGTGGAATAAGCTTTCTCTATAAGAAATATAAGTAGACTACAAATTGGTTGTGGAACTGCTGAACTTTTCAGATTCTCTATATAAAAAGGATTTTAACTTCACATACACCGGAACAAAATGCATAGTTCTGCTGAACTTTACAAATTCCTTCCAAACAAAGGCGTTTTGGTTTACATACAACAAACACGCTTAGCATCTCTTTTATAAACTTTTTAGCTATAAACATACTAGCATCATTCGGCTCTCCTTATCATGTTCTTCATATTCAATGGTTTTTGGCATCACATATAGCCCAGAAAAATTCCTTGCCTTCAACCTAACATATTCCTTATATACAAAATGTTGTATATTCAAGCTAACATATTCCTTATATACAAAATGTGGCGCAGTGGTTAAATGCCTGTACTGCAAGTAAAACTGTGCTCACGACCTGGGTTCAATCCCCGGTAGCAGGCTCTAGGTTCACTCAGCCTTCCATCCTTCCGAGGTCGGTAAAATGAGTACCCAGCTTGCTGGGGGGGCAATGTGTAGCCTGCACTCTGTAATTAAATTTGTAAACCTCCCAGAGACTACTTGTAGTAGTATGGGGCGGTATATAAGCAGAACACTTTACTTTTTTTTTTTTTAACAGAATATACCGTAGAAACACCTTGTCTTGTAATTTTTATATTGGAGTTGTTCTGAAGAATATTTTAAAAATCTTTGTATATAAAGTATATGAAAATTTAAGCAAAAGAATGCATCTAATTTGTCTACTGCTCAAAAGCTTTATTTAGTAGAACCATGACAAGTAGAAAACAAGAATTGATTCTGGTTTCTGTAATCTTAAAAAGAGTGAAAGTAAGTTGAACAGAGAAGGATGCATCTCACGTGTGTGTCTTGTTTCATGATTCATGTAGTTAATAAGCTATCCCTATCTCTATGAGAAATATAAGTAGACTACAAAATGTAATGCTATAATGCTTTCTTTCTAAGAATTCAATATAAGGAATATAATATGTAGAAGACAAGTAGTTTAAGTAAAGTTAGGGATTTTTTGTCAAAAGTATGATGAGAGAAATCATGCACATCAAGTGTGTCTGTAATAAAGCTTTATCTATAAGAAATATAACTAGACTACAAATTGTTTGTGGAACTGCTGAACTTTTCAGATTATTTGTATTAAAAGGGTTTGGTTTGGTTTCGGTTTCAGTTTCGGTTTCGGTTCAGGTTTGAGTTCAGGTTCGCATTTTAGGGTTCGGATTTGGGTTTGGTTAGGGTTAGGGTTCGGGTTTGGGTTCAGGTTTGGGTTTGAGTTTGGTTTTGGTTTTGGTTTAGGTTAGGGTTGGGTCTCGGGTCCGGGTTCGGTGTTGAGTTAGGGTTTGGGTTCAGGTAAGGTGTTGGGTTTGGGTTCTGGTTCTCGTTCTGTTTTGGGTTCTGGTTCTGGTTTGGGTTCGGGTTTGAGTTTGGATTTGGGTTTGGGTTCGTGTTCAGGTTCGGATTCGGGTTCGGGTTCATGTTAGGGTTACGGTTACGGTTAGGGTTAGGTTTTGCGTTTGGGTTTGGGTTTGGGTTCTGGTGAGTGTTTGGGTTCACGTTCGTGGTAGTGTTCGCTTTAGGGTTCACTTTAGGATTAGGGTTAGGATTCAGGTTCATGTTCGGGTTCGGGTTCAGGTTAGGGTTTGGGTTTGGGTTTGGGTTTGGGTTCTGGTTCAGGTTCAGGTTCAGGGTAGTGTTCGCGTTAGGATTAAAGTTAGGTTTACGGTTCTGGTTCGGGTTAGTGTTAGGGTTCCTTTTCAGGTTCGGTTTCGGTTTTGGGTTTGGGTTCAGGTTAGGGTTCTGAATTGGGTTCGGATTAGGGTTCGGGTTCGGGTTCAGGTTTGGGTTTGAGTTTGGGTTTGGTTTTGGTTTAGTTTTAGGGTCCGGGTCCGGGTCCGGGTTCGAGTTAGGCTTTGGGTTCAGGTTAGGGTTTGGGTTTGGGTTCTGGTTCTCGTTCTGGTTTGGGTTTGGGTTCTGGTTCTGGTTCTGGTTCTGGTTCTGGTTCGGGTTTGAGTTTGGATTTGGGTTTGGGTTCATGTTCGGGTTCGGATTCGGGTTAGGGTTCATGTTAGGGTTACGGTTACGGTTAGGGTTAGGTTTTGCGTTTGGGTTTGGGTTTGGGTTCTGGTGAGTGTTTGGGTTCACATTCGGGGTAGTGTTCGCTTTAGGGTTCACTTTAGGATTAGGGTTAGGATTCAGGTTCATGTTCGGGTTCGGGTTCAGGTTAGGGTTTGGGTTTCGGTTTGGGTTTGGGTTTGGGTTTGGATTCTGGTTCGGGTTCAGGTTCAGGGTAGTGTTCGCATTAGGATTAAAGTTAGGATTATGGTTCTGGTTCGAGTTAGTGTTAGGGTTCCTTTTCAGGTTCAGTTTCGGTTTCGGGTTTGGGTTCAGGTTAGGGTTCTGGATTGGGTTCGGATTTGGGTTCGGGTTAGGGTTCGGGTTAGTGTTAGTGTTAGTGTTAGTGTTCGGGTTCGGGTTCGGGTTTTATATTTCATAAAGAGACAGGTTATTTATTATGGAAACACTTGATGTCCTTTACATATCATATTATTTTGTCATACTGAAACAGGACACACACGTGACATGCATCCTTCAATTTGTGGAGTAAGCTTTCCCTATATGAAATATAAGTAGACTACAAATTGTTTGTGGAACTGCTGAACTTTTCAGATTATTTATATTAAAAGGGTTTGGGTTTGGTTTTCGGTTTCAAATTCGGTTTCGGGTTCAGGTTCGAGTTCAGGTTCGTGTTTTAGGGTTAGGATTCGGGTTTGGGTTAGTGTTAGGGTTCGGGTTCGGGTTCAGGTTTGGGTTTGAGTTTATGTTTGGTTTTGGTTTAGAGTTAGGGTCCGGGTCCGGGTCCGGGTTCTAGTTAGGGTTTGGGTTCAGGTTAGGGTTTGTGTTTGGGTTCTGGTTCTTGTTCTGGTTTGGGTTCTGGTTCTGGTTCTGGTTCTGGTTCAGGTTCGGGTTTGAGTTTGGATTTGGGTTTGGGTTCGTGTTCGGGTTCGGATTCGGGTTCGGGTTCATGTTAAGGTTACGGTTAGTGTTAGGGTTAGGTTTTGCATTTGGGTTTGGGTTTGGGTTCTGGTTAGTGTTTGGGTTCACGTTAGGGTTAGTGTTCTCTTTAGGGTTCACTTTAGGATTAGGGTTAGGATTCAGGTTCATGTTCGGGTTCGGGTTCAGGTTAGGGTTTGGGTTTGGGTTTGGGTTTGGGTTCTGGTTCAGGTTCAGGTTCAGTTTCAGGGTAGTGTTCGCGTTAGGATGAAAGTTAGGATTATGGTTCTGGTTCGGGTTAGTGTTAGGGTTCCTTTTCAGGTTCGGTTTCGTTTTCGGGTTTGGGTTCAGGTTAGGGTTCTGAATTGGGTTCGGATTTGGGTTCGGGTTTGGGTTCAGGTTTGGGTTTGAGTTTGGGTTTGGTTTTGGTTTAGGTTTAGGGTCCGGGTCCGGGTCCGGGTTTGAGTTAGGGTTTGGGTTCAGGTTAGGGTTTGGGTTTGGGTTCTGGTTCTCGTTCTGGTTTGAATTTGTGTTCTGGTTCTGGTTCTGGTTCTGGTTCTGGTTCTGGTTCTGGTTCTGGTTCTGGTTCTGGTTTGAGTTTGGATTTGGGTTTGGGTTCGTGTTCGGGTTCGGATTCGGGTTCGGGTTCATGTTAGGGTTACGGTTACGGTTAGGGTCAGGTTTTGCGTTTGGGTTTGGGTTTGGGTTCTGGTGAGTGTTTGGGTTCACGTTTGGGGTAGTGTTCGCTTTAGGGTTCACTTTAGGATTAGGGTTAGGATTCAGGTTCATGTTCGGGTTCGGGTTCAGGTTAGGGTTTGGGTTTGGGTTTGGGTTTGGGTTTGGGTTTGGTTTCTGGTTCAGGTTCAGGTTCAGGGTAGTGTTCGCGTTAGGATTAAAGTTAGGATTATGGTTCTGGTTCGGGTTAGTGTTAGGGTTCCTTTTCAGGTTCAGTTTCGGTTTCGGGTTTGGGTTCAGGTTAGGGTTCTGAATTGGGTTCGGATTTGGGTTCGGGTTCAGGTTCGGGTTAGTGTTAGTGTTCAGGTTCGGGTTCGGGTTCGGGTTTTATATTTCTTTTTTTTTTTTTTATAATTTTTTTTATTAAATTTTAAACTACATACAACATAAGAAAATGAAAGTAAAGGAAAAAAAACTACAACAAACAATATAAGTGCACCCCCATCCCACGGGGCCATCCATACATTCTTATTCGTTGCTCCATCTTCTATTCTTCTAGTAGTCTTCTTAAAGTTCTCTTCTCCAGAATTGTTGTGAGATATTCGTGGACTCTTTCCCTTTTCCTTCAACTAGTACATAATCTAAAAATTTACCCCAAATATCGTAGAAAATGTCTTTTTTCATTTCTCCTCGTTTAACCTTTAAACTGCAGGACAGTTTATCGTTTATAGCTATATCCCAAAGTTCATTATACCAGTCTTCCATCTTGAATTCTAGTTTTGACTTCCAGTTTTTTGCTATAATTAATCTAGCAGCTGTCATAAAATTTGCTATTAGTTCCTTTGTTGTAACAACATAATCTTTACTTGTTAACAATGATAATAATGCTATCTCTGGATTACAATCTATATCCATCTTAATCATGTTACTTAGCTCTAAAAACACTTTTTTCCAGAACCTTTGGACTATTTCACATTCCCACCAAAGATGCAAGTAAGTACCAAGCTCTTTTTCACATTTCCAACATATCTTAGAGTAGGCAGGATTCATTCTATTTAGTCTTACTGGGGTTAAATACCATCTAGAAACCAATTTGAAGTAGTTTTCTTTTATCCTGACCGATAATGATCTCAAAATTCTCATATTCCAAATTTTCTTCCAGTCTTCTTTCTCTATCTGTACATTAAGGTCTTGGTTCCAAACTTCTCTCAAGGTGTTTAACTCCTTCATTTCTGATAATTCTCCTAATATTTTATATATTTTACGTGTTATTCCTTTCTCTGAATTTTCCTGTTCAGACTCAAGCGATAATAGGAAATGTTCAAATTTTGTGCATTCTCTGATTTGATTATTTCTTTTTCCCCAGTCCTTCATCCATTTTCCTAGTTGAATATAATTTAACCATGTTAAATCACTGGGTTGCAAAATATTTTTTATATCCTGAATTGTTTTAATCTTGAGCATCCAATCCTTTAGTCTAGCTATTTTCTTAATTTTAAATAACTCCAAATAATGCTTCAAGTTGTCTGGAAAGCTTTCCAAGTCAGTAACTAAAGCCAGTGGGGATCCCTTCGGAGACAAGATTTTCCTATATGTTCTCCATGTAACAATTAAACTATTCAATAGGGGGTTGTCAATCTTTACTTTGTTTTTAACTTCCGTGAATAAAAGTGTGTTTATTTTCCCTTTATATCCAAAGACTCTTGCTCCCACCATATTAGCTTCTGTGGTTTAAAAAGAATTTCCCCCAAAGAACTAAGTTGATTAGCTATATAATAATTTTTTATATTGGGTATACCTATTCCTCCTTCTTTCTGAGATCTATACCATAGACTTTTATTT
The DNA here is from genome assembly GCA_037367305.1 of Phrynocephalus vlangalii. Taxonomy (NCBI): domain Eukaryota; kingdom Metazoa; phylum Chordata; class Lepidosauria; order Squamata; family Agamidae; genus Phrynocephalus; species Phrynocephalus vlangalii. The sequence goes on from JAWVWN010002553.1 coordinate 20,393, forward strand.
ATTCTTGATTTTTTCCCTGCATTACAATACCTATTTATCATGTCTTGGAGAGTTTTAATTTCCTTTTCTAAAAACTGAACTGGTAACATTTTAAAAATAAAGTTAATTTTTGGAAGTATTTTCATTTTTATCAATGCAATTCTGCCAAACCACGATAATTTTAGTTTAGAGTAGGATAATAATTTGTTTTTCATCTCTTCTACTAATTTCAAAATATTTCTTTCTTTAGTTTTAGTAAATTCTTTATGGAGTTCTAATCCTAGATATTTAATGCTTTTTCCCGGTTTAAGTCCAGATTTTTCAATCATCTTTAAATCATGTTTTCCATAATTGAACAATAAACTCTCTGATTTTTGCCAGTTTACACATAATCCTGTTATTTCTCCAAATTCTTCTAAATGAGTTTTTACTCTTTGAATATTCTCTATTGGGTTTACAATAGTCAAAAGAGCATCGTCCGCGAATAAACTGATTTTAGTTGCCCCATCTTTCCCTATACCTTTAATAGATTTATCGTCCCTTATGGCATTTGCCTGGAGCTCTATAACAATACAAAAAAGGACTGGAGAAAGAGGACATCCTTGTCTAGTTCCTCGGCCTAGGGTGATTTGTTCAGTCAATCCATCATTAACTATTATTGAGGAAGTGCCCGTTGAATATAGTTGATTTATTACTCCCAAAAAGGATTTCCCAAATCCCCATTTTTTTAACAATATTTTTAATGTGGGCCATTGAACACAATCAAAAGCTTTAAAAAGATCTAGAGATAACATCCCAGCTTTAGTAGTACTCTTTCCCATTTCATAAAGAACATTCAAATTCCTTCTAATAATATTTGCCATTTGTCTACCTTTGATAAAACCACATTGATCCTCTTTAATATATTTAGCTATAAATTTATTCATTCAAGTTCGGGGTAGTGTTCGCTTTAGGGTTCACTTTAGGATTAGGGTTAGGATTCAGGTTCATGTTCGGGTTCGGGTTCAGGTTAGGGTTAGGGTTTGGGTTTGGGTTTGGGTTCTGGTTCAGGTTCAGGTTCAGGGTAGTGTTCGCGTTAGGATTAAAGTTAGGTTTACGGTTCTGGTTCGGGTTAGTGTTAGGGCTCCTTTTCAGGTTCGGTTTCGGTTTCGGGTTTGGGTTCAGGTTAGGGTTCTAAATTGGGTTCGGATTTGGGTTCGGGTTCGGGTACAGGTTTGGGTTTGAGTTTGGGTTTGGTTTTGGTTTAGGGTTAGGGTCCGGGTCCGGGTCCGGGTTCGAGTTAGGGTTTGGGTTCAGGTTAGGGTTTGGGTTTGGGTTCTGGTTCTCGTTCTGGTTTGGGTTTGGGTTCTGGTTCTGGTTCTGGTTCTGGTTCGGGTTTGAGTTTGGATTTGGGTTTGGGTTCTTGTTCGGGTTCGGATTCGGGTTAGGGTTCATGTTAGGATTACGGTTACGGTTAGGTTTAGGTTTTGCGTTTGGGTTTGGGTTTGGTTTCTGGTGAGTGTTTGGGTTCTCATTCGGGGTAGTGTTCGCTTTAGGGTTCAATTTAGGATTAGGGTTAGGATTCAGGTTCATGTTCGGGTTCGGGTTCAGGTTAGGGTTTGGGTTTGGGTTTGGGTTTGGGTTTGGGTTTGGGTTCTGGTTCAGGTTCAGGTTCAGGGTAGTGTTCGCGTTAGGATTAAAGTTAGGATTATGGTTCTGGTTCGGGTTAGTGTTAGGGTTCCTTTTCAGGTTCAGTTTCGGTTTCGGGTTTGGGTTCAGGTTAGGGTTCTGAATTGGGTTCGGATTTGGGTTCGGGTTAGGGTTCGGGTTAGTGTTAGTGTTAGTGTTCGGGTTCGGGTTCGGGTTTTATATTTCTTAAAGAGACAGCTTATTTATTATGGAAACACTTGATGTCCTTTACATATCATATTATTTTGTCATACTGAAACAGGACACACACGTGACATGCATCCTTCTTCTCTGTTCAACTTACTTCCACACAAAACTTTTTAACATTACAGAAAGCAGAATCAATTCTTGTTATCTATTTCTCATAATTCTATTAAACAAAGCTTTTGAGCAGTTGACAAATTATATGCATCCATTTGCTTATGAAAATTTCAGCAGTTCCACAATCAATTTGTGGAGTAAGCTTTCTCTATAAGAAATATAAGTAGACTACAAATTGTTTGTGGAACTGCTGAACTTTTCAGATTATTTATATTAAAAGGGTTTGGGTTTGGTTTTCGGTTTCAAATTCGGTTTCGGGTTCAGGTTCGAGTTCAGGTTCGCGTTTTAGGGTTAGGATTCGGGTTTGGGTTAGGGTTAGGGTTCGGGTTCGGGTTCAGGTTTGGGTTTGAATTTGGTTTTGGTTTTGGTTTAGAGTTAGGGTCCGGGTCCGGGTCCGGGTTCGAGTTAGGGTTTGGGTTCAGGTTAGGGTTTGGGTTTGGGTTCTGGTTCTCGTTCTGGTTTGGGTTCTGGTTCTGGTTCTGGTTCTGGTTCGTGTTCGGGTTTGAATTTGGATTTGGGTTTGGTTTCGTGTTCGGGTTTGGATTCGGGTTTGGGTTCATGTTAGGATTACGGTTAGGGTTAGGGTTAGGTTTTGCGTTTGGGTTTGGGTTTGGGTTCTGGTTAGTATTTGGGTTCACGTTCGGGGTAGTGTTCACTTTACGGTTCACTTTAGGATTAGGGTTAGGATTCAGGTTCATGTTCGGGTTCGGGTTCAGGTTAGGGTTTGGGTTTGGGTTTGGGTTTGGGTTCTGGTTCAGGTTCAGGTTCAGGTTCAGGGTAGTGTTCGCGTTAGGATTAAAGTTAGGATTACGGTTCTGGTTCGGGTTAGTGTTAGGGTTCCTTTTCAGGTTCGGTTTCGGTTTCGGGTTTGGGTTCAGGTTAGGGTTCTGAATTGGGTTCGGATTTGGGTTCGGGTTCGGGTTCAGGTTTGGGTTTGAGTTTGGGTTTGGTTTTGGTTTAGGTTTAGGGTCTGGGTCCGGGTCCGGGTTTGAGTTAGGGTTTGGGTTCAGGTTAGGGTTTGGGTTTGGGTTCTGGTTCTCGTTCTGGTTTGGGTTTGTGTTCTGGTTCTGGTTCTGGTTCTGGTTGTGGTTCAGGTTTGAGTTTGGATTTGGGTTTGGCTTTGTGTTCGGGTTCGGATTCGGGTTCGGGTTCATGTTAGGGTTACGGTTACGGTTAGGGTTAGGTTTTGCGTTTGGGTTTGGGTTTGGGTTCTGGTGAGTGTTTGGGTTCACGTTTGGGGTAGTGTTCACTTTCGGGTTCACTTTAGGATTAGGGTTAGGATTCAGGTTCATTTTTTGGTTCGGGTTCAGGTTAGGGTTTGGGTTTGGGTTTGGGTTTGGGTTTGGGTTCTGGTTCAGGTTCAGGTTCAGGGTAGTGTTCGCGTTAGGATTAAAGTTAGGATTATGGTTCTGGTTCGGGTTAGTGTTAGGGTTCCTTTTCAGGTTCAGTTTCGGTTTCGGATTTGGGTTCAGGTTAGGGTTCTGAATTGGGTTCAGATTTGGGTTCGCGTTAGGGTTCGAGTTAGCGTTAGTGTTCGGGTTCGGGTTCGGGTTCGGGTTCGTGTTTTACATTTCTTAGAGACATCTTATTAATTATGGAAACACTTGATGTCCTTTACATATCATATTATTTTGTCTTTATACTGAAGCAGGACACACACGTGACATGCATCCTTCTTCTCTGTTCAACTTACTTCCACACAAAACTTTTTAACATTACAGAAAGCAGAATCAATTCTTGTTATCTATTTCTCATAATTCTATTAAACAAAGCTTTTGAGCAGTTGACTAATTATATGCATCCATTTGCTTTTGAAAATTTCAGCAGTTCCACAATCAATTTGTGGAATAAGCTTTCTCTATAAGAAATATAAGTAGACTACAAATTGGTTGTGGAACTGCTGAACTTTTCAGATTCTCTATATAAAAAGGATTTTAACTTCACATACACCAGAACAAAATGCATAGTTCTGCTGAACTTTACAAATTCCTTCCAAACAAAGGCGTTTTGGTTTACATACAACAAACACGCTTACCATCTCTTTTATAAACTTTTTAGCTATATACATACTGGCATCATTCGGCTCTCCTTATCATGTTCTTCATATTCAATGGTTTTTGGCATCACATATAGCCCAGAAAAAATCCTTGCCTTCAACCTAACATATTCCTTATATACAAAATGTTTTTAACAGAATATACCGTAGAAGCACCTTGTCTTGTAATTTTTATATTGGAGTTGTTCTGAAGAATATTTTAAAAATCTTTGTATATAAAGTATATAAAAATCTAAGCAAAAGAATGCATCTAATTTGTCTACTGCTCTAAAGCTTTGTTCAATAGAACCATGACAAGTAGAAAACAAGAATTGATTCTGGTTTCTGTAATCTTAAAAAGATTTGTGTGGAAGTAAGTTGAACAGAGAAGGATGCATCTCACGTGTGTGTCTTGTTTCATGATTCATGTAGTTAATAAGCTATCCCTATCTCTATGAGAAATATAAGTAGACTACAAAATGTAATGCTATAATGCTTTCTTTCTAAGCATTCAATATAAGGAATATAATATGTAGAAGACAAGTAGTTTAAGTAAAGTTAGGGATTTTTTGTCAAAAGTATGATGAGAGAAATCATGCACATCAAGTGTGTATGTAATAAAGCTTTATCTATAAGAAATATAAGTAGACTACAAATTGTTTGTGGAACTGCTGGACTTTTCAGATTATTTATATTAAAAGGGTTTGGGTTTGGTTTTCGGTTTCAGTTTCGGTTTCGGGTTCAGGTTCGAGTTCAGGTTCGCGTTTTAGGGTTAGGATTCGGGTTTGGGTTAGGGTTCGGGTTCGGGTTCGGGTTCAGGTTTGGGTTTGAGTTTGGGTTTGGATTTGTGTTTGTGTTCGGATTCGGGTTCGGGTTCATGTTAGGGTTACGGTTAGGGTTAGGTTTAGGTTTTGCGTTTGGGTTTGGGTTTGGGTTCTGGTTAGTGTTTGGGTTTGGGTTCTGGTTCTCGTTCTGGTTCGGGTTCGGGTTTGAGTTTGGATTTGGGTTTGGGTTCGTGTTCGGGTTCGGATTCAGGTTCGGGTTCATGTTAGGGTTACGGTTAGGGTTAGGGTTAGGTTTTGCGTTTGGGTTTGGGTTTGGGTTCTGGTTAGTGTTTGGGTTCACGTTCGGGGTAGTTTTCGCTTTAGGGTTCACTTTAGGATTAGGGTTAGGACTCAGGTTCATGTTCGGGTTCGGGTTCAGGTTAGGGTTTGGGTTTGGGTTTGGGTTCTGGTTCAGGTTCAGGTTCAGGTTCAGGGTAGTGTTCGCGTTAGGATTAAAGTTAGGATTACGGTTCTGGTTCGGGTTAGTGTTAGGGTTCCTTTTTCATGTTCGGTTTCGGTTTCGGGTTTGGGTTCAGGTTAGGGTTCTGAATTGGGTTCGGATTTGGGTTCTGGTTCGGGTTCAGGTTTGGGTTTGAGTTTGAGTTTGGTTTTGGTTTAGGGTTAGGGTCCGGGTCCGGGTCCGGGTTCGAGTTAGGGTTTGGGTTCAGGTTAGGGTTTGGGTTTGGGTTCTGGTTCTGGTTCTGGTTCTGGTTCTGGTTTGAGTTTGGATTTGGGTTTGGGTTCGTGTTTGGGTTCGGATTCGGGTTTGGGTTCATGTTAGGGTTACGGTTACGGTTAGGGTTAGGTTTTGCGTTTGGGTTTGGGTTTGGGTTCTGGTGAGTGTTTGGGTTCACGTTCGGGGTAGTGTTCGCTTTAGGGTTCACTTTAGGATTAGGGTTAGGATTCAGGTTCATGTTCGAGTTTGGGTTCAGGTTAGGGTTTGGGTTTGGGTTTGGGTTTGGGTTTGGGTTCTGGTTCAGGTTCAGGTTCAGGGTAGTGTTCGCGTTAGGATTAAAGTTAGGATTATGGTTCTGGTTCGGGTTAGTGTTAGGGTTCCTTTTCAGGTTCAGTTTAGGTTTCGGGTTTGGGTTCAGGTTAGGGTTCTGAATTGGGTTCGGATTTGGGTTCGGGTTAGGGTTCGGGTTAGTGTTAGTTTTCGTGTTCCGGTTCGGGTTCGGGTTTTATATTTCTTAAAGAGACAGCTTATTAATTATGGAAACACTTGATGCCCTTTACATATCATATTATTTTGTCCTAATACTGAAACAGGACACACACGTGACATGCATCCTTCTTCTCTGTTCAACTTACTTCCACACAAAACTTTTTAACATTACAGAAAGCAGAATCAATTCTTGTTATCTATTTCTCATAATTCTATTAAACAAAGCTTTTGAGCAGTTGACAAATTATATGCATCCATTTGCTTATGAAAATTTCAGCAGTTCCACAATCAATTTGTGGAATAAGCTTTCTCTATAAGAAATATAAGTAGACTCCAAATTGGTTGTGGAACTGCTGAACTTTTCAGATTCTCTGTATAAAAAGGATTTTAACTTAACATACACCAGAACAAAATGCATAGTTCTGCTGAACTTTACAAATTCCTTCCAAACAAAGGCGTTTTGGTTTACATACAACAAACACGCTTAGCATCTCTTTTATAAACTTTTTAGCTATATACATACTAGCATCATTCGGCTCTCCTTATCATGTTCTACATATTCAATGGTTTTTGGCATCACATATAGCCCAGAAAAATTCCTTGCCTTCAACCTAACATATTCCTTATATACAAAATATTTTTAACAGAATATACCGCAGAAACACCTTGTCTTGTAATTTTTATATTGGAGTTGTTCTGAAGAATATTTTAAAAATCTTTGTATATAAAGTATATGAAAATTTAAGCAAAAGAATGCATCTAATTTTTCTACTGCTCAAAAGCTTTATTTAATAGAACCATGACAAGTAGAAAACAAGAATTGATTCTGGTTTCTGTAATCTTAAAAAGATTTGTGTGGAAGTAAGTTGAACAGAGAAGGATGCATCTCACGTGTGTGTCTTGTTTCATGCTTCATGTAGTTAATAAGCTATCCCTATCTCTATGAGAAATATAAGTAGACTACAAAATGTAATGCTATAATGCTTTCTTTCTAAGCATTCAATATAAGGAATATAATATGTAGAAGACAAGTAGTTTAAGTAAAGTTAGGGATTTTTTGTCAAAAGTATGATGAGAGAAATCATGCACATCAAGTGTGTCTGTAATTAAGCTTTATCTATATGAAATATAAGTAGACTACAAATTGTTTGTGGAACTGCTGAACTTTTCAGATTATTTATATTAAAAAGGTTTGGGTTTGGTTTTCGGTTTCAGTTTCGGTTTCGGGTTCAGGTTCGAGTTCAGGTTCTCGTTTTAGGGTTAGGATTCGGGTTTGGGTTAGGGTTCGGGTTCGGGTTCGGGTTCAGGTTTGGGTTTGAGTTTGTGTTTGGTTTTGGTTTAGGTTTAGGGTTAGGGTCCGGGTCCGGGTTCGAGTTAGAGTTTGGGTTCAGGTTAGGGTTTGGGTTTGGGTTCTGGTTCTCGTTCTGATTTGGGTTCTGGTTCTGGTTCTGGTTCGGGTTCGGGTTTGAGTTTGGATTTGGGTTTGTGTTCGGGTTCGGGTTCGGATTCGGGTTCAGGTTCATGTTAGGGTTACGGTTAGGGTTAGGTTTAGGTTTTGCGTTTGGGTTTGGGTTTGGGTTCTGGTGAGTGTTTGGGTTCACGTTCGGGGTAGTGTTCGCTTTAGGGTTCACTTTAGGATTAGGGTTAGGATTCAGGTTCATGTTCGGGTTCGGGTTCAGGTTAGGGTTTGGGTTTGGGTTTGGGTTTGGGTTTGGGTTCTGGTTCAGGTTCAGGTTCAGGGTAGTGTTCGCATTATATACTGCTCTAAAGCTTTGTTCAATAGAACCATGACAAGTAGAAAACAAGAATTGATTCTGGTTTCTGTAATCTTAAAAAGATTTGTGTGGAAGTAAGTTGAACAGAGAAGGATGCGTCTCACGTGTGTGTCTTGTTTCATGATTCATGTAGGTAATAAGCTATCCCTATCTCTATGAGAAATATAAGTAGACTACAAAATGTAATGCTATAATGCTTTCTTTCTAAGCATTCAATATAAGGAATATAATATGTAGAAGACAAGTAGTTTAAGTAAAGTTAGGGATTTTTTGTCAAAAGTATGATGAGAGAAATCATGCACATCAAGTGTGTCTGTAATTAAGCTTTATCTATATGAAATATAAGTAGACTACAAATTGTTTGTGGAACTGCTGAACTTTTCAGATTATTTATATTAAAAAGGTTTGGGTTTGGTTTTCGGTTTCAGTTTCGGTTTCGGGTTCAGGTTCGAGTTCAGGTTCTCGTTTTAGGGTTAGGATTCGGGTTTGGGTTAGGGTTCGGGTTCGGGTTCGGGTTCAGGTTTGGGTTTGAGTTTGTGTTTGGTTTTGGTTTAGGTTTAGGGTTAGGGTCCGGGTCCGGGTTCGAGTTAGAGTTTGGGTTCAGGTTAGGGTTTGGGTTTGGGTTCTGGTTCTCGTTCTGATTTGGGTTCTGGTTCTGGTTCTGGTTCGGGTTCGGGTTTGAGTTTGGATTTGGGTTTGTGTTCGGGTTCGGGTTCGGATTCGGGTTCAGGTTCATGTTAGGGTTACGGTTAGGGTTAGGTTTAGGTTTTGCGTTTGGGTTTGGGTTTGGGTTCTGGTGAGTGTTTGGGTTCACGTTCGGGGTAGTGTTCGCTTTAGGGTTCACTTTAGGATTAGGGTTAGGATTCAGGTTCATGTTCGGGTTCGGGTTCAGGTTAGGGTTTGGGTTTGGGTTTGGGTTTGGGTTTGGGTTCTGGTTCAGGTTCAGGTTCAGGGTAGTGTTCGCATTATATACTGCTCTAAAGCTTTGTTCAATAGAACCATGACAAGTAGAAAACAAGAATTGATTCTGGTTTCTGTAATCTTAAAAAGATTTGTGTGGAAGTAAGTTGAACAGAGAAGGATGCGTCTCACGTGTGTGTCTTGTTTCATGATTCATGTAGGTAATAAGCTATCCCTATCTCTATGAGAAATATAAGTAGACTACAAAATGTAATGCTATAATGCTTTCTTTCTAAGCATTCAATATAAGGAATATAATATGTAGAAGACAAGTAGTTTAAGTAAAGTTAGGGATGTTTTGTCAAAAGTATGATGAGAGAAATCATGCACATCAAGTGTGTATGTAATAAAGCTTTATCTATAAGAAATATAAGTAGACTACAAATTGTTTGTGGAACTGCTGAACTTTTCAGATTATTTATATTAAAAGGGTTTGGGTTTGGTTTTCGGTTTCAGTTTCGGTTTCGGGTTCAGGTTCGAGTTCAGGTTCGCGTTTTAGGGTTAGGATTCGGGTTTGGGTTTGAGTTTGGGTTTGGATTTGGTTTAGAGTTAGGGTCCGGGTCCGGGTCCGGGTTCGAGTTAGGGTTTGGGTTCAGGTTAGGGTTTGGGTTTGGGTTCTGGTTCTCGTTCTGGTTTGGGTTCTGGTTCTGGTTCTGGTTCGGGTTCGGGTTTGAGTTTGGATTTGGTTTTGTGTTTGTGTTTGTGTTCGGATTCGGGTTCGGGTTCATGTTAGGGTTACGGTTAGGGTTAGGGTTAGGTTTTGCGTTTGGGTTTGGGTTTGGGTTCTGGTTAGTGTTTGGGTTTGGTTTCTGGTTCTCGTTCTGGTTCGGGTTTGGGTTTGAGTTTGGATTTGGGTTTGGGTTCGTGTTCGGGTTCGGATTCAGGTTCGGGTTCATGTTAGGGTTACGGTTAGGGTTAGGGTTAGGTTTTGCGTTTGGGTTTGGGTTTGGGTTCTGGTTAGTGTTTGGGTTCACGTTCGGGGTAGTGTTCGCTTTAGGGTTCACTTTAGGATTAGGGTTAGGATTCAAGTTCATGTTCGGGTTCGGGTTCAGGTTAGGGTTTGGGTTTGGGTTTGGGTTCTGGTTCAGGTTCAGGTTCAGGTTCAGGGTAGTGTTCGCGTTAGGATTAAAGTTAGGATTACGGTTCTGGTTCGGGTTAGTGTTAGGGTTCCTTTTCATGTTCGGTTTCGGTTTCGGATTTGGGTTCAGGTTAGGGTTCTGAATTGGGTTCGGATTTGGGTTTGGGTTCGGGTTCAGGTTTGGGTTTGAGTTTGAGTTTGGTTTTGGTTTAGGGTTAGGGTCCGGGTCCGGGTCCGGGTTCGAGTTAGGGTTTGGGTTTGGGTTCTGTTTCTGTTTCTGGTTCTGGTTCTGGTTTGAGTTTGGATTTGGGTTTGGGTTCGTGTTTGGGTTCGGATTCGGGTTTGGGTTCATGTTAGGGTTACGGTTACGGTTAGGGTTAGGTTTTGCGTTTGGGTTTGGGTTTGGGTTCTGGTGAGTGTTTGGGTTCACGTTCGGGGTAGTGTTCGCTTTAGGGTTCACTTTAGGATTAGGGTTAGGATTCAGGTTCATGTTCGAGTTCGGGTTCAGGTTAGGGTTTGGGTTTGGGTTTGGGTTTGGGTTTGGGTTCTGGTTCAGGTTCAGGTTCAGGGTAGTGTTCGCGTTAGGATTAAAGTTAGGATTATGGTTCTGGTTCGGGTTAGTGTTAGGGTTCCTTTTCAGGTTCAGTTTCGGTTTCGGGTTTGGATTCAGGTTAGGGTTCTGAATTGGGTTCGGATTTGGGTTCGGGTTAGGGTTCGGGTTAGTGTTAGTTTTCGTGTTCGGGTTCGGGTTCGGGTTTTATATTTCTTAAAGAGACAGCTTATTAATTATGGAAACACTTGATGTCCTTTACATATCATATTATTTTGTCCTTATACTGAAACAGGACACACACGTGACATGCATCCTTCTTCTCTGTTCAACTTACTTCCACACAAAACTTTTTAACATTACAGAAAGCAGAATCAATTCTTGTTATCTATTGCTCATAATTCTATTAAACAAAGCTTTTGAGCAGTTGACAAATTATATGCATCCATTTGCTTATGAAAATTTCAGCAGTTCCACAATCAATTTGTGGAATAAGCTTTCTCTATAAGAAATATAAGTAGACTACAAATTGGTTGTGGAACTGCTGAACTTTTCAGATTCTCTGTATAAAAAGGATTTTAACTTCACATACACCAGAACAAAATGCATAGTTCTGCTGAACTTTACAAATTCCTTCCAAACAAAGGCGTTTTGGATTACATACAACAAACACGCTTACCATCTCTTTTATAAACTTTTTAGCTATATACATACTAGCATCATTCGGCTCTCCTTATCATGTTCTACATATTCAATGGTTTTTGGCATCACATATAGCCCAGAAAAATTCCTTGCCTTCAACCTAACATATTCCTTATATACAAAATATTTTTAACAGAATATACCGCAGAAACAACTTGTCTTGTAATTTTTATATTGGAGTTGTTCTGAAGAATATTTTAAAAATCTTTGTATATAAAGTATATGAAAATTTAAGCAAAAGAATGCATCTAATTTGTCTACTGCTCAAAAGCTTTATTTAATAGAACCATGACAAGTAGAAAACAAGAATTGATTCTGGTTTCTGTAATCTTAAAAAGATTTGTGTGGAAGTAAGTTGAACAGAAAAGGATGCATCTCACGTGTGTATCTTGTTTCATGCTTCATGTAGTTAATAAGCTATCCCTATCTCTATGAGAAATATAAGTAGACTACAAAATGTAATGCTATAATGCTTTCTTTCTAAGCATTCAATATAAGGAATATCATATGTAGAAGACAAGTAGTTTAAGTAAAGTTAGGGATTTTTTGTCAAAAGTATGATGAGAGAAATCATGCACATCAAGTGTGTCTGTAATTAAGCTTTATCTATATGAAATATAAGTAGACTACAAATTGTTTGTGGAACTGCTGAACTTTTCAGATTATTTATATTAAAAAGGTTTGGGTTTGGTTTTCGGTTTCAGTTTCGGTTTTGGGTTCGGGTTCGAGTTCAGGTTCTCGTTTTAGGGTTAGGATTCGGGTTTGGGTTAGGGTTCGGGTTCGGGTTCGGGTTCAGGTTTGGGTTTGAGTTTGGGTTTGGTTTTGGTTTAGGGTTAGGGTTAGGGTCCGGGTCCGGGTTCGAGTTAGGGTTTGGGTTCAGGTTAGGGTTTGGGTTTGGGTTCTGGTTCCGGTGCTGGTTTGGGTTCTAGTTCTGGTTCTGGTTCTGGTTCTGGTTTGAGTTTGGATTTGGGTTTGGGTTCGTGTTCGTGTTCGGATTCGGGTTCGGGTTCATGTTAGGGTTACGGTTACGGTTAGGGTTAGGTTTTGCGTTTGGGTTTGGGTTTGGGTTCTGGTGAGTGTTTGGGTTCACGTTCGGGGTAGTGTTCTCTTTCGGGTTCACTTTAGGATTAGGGTCAGGATTCAGGTTCATGTTCGGGTTCGGGTTCAGGTTAGGGTTTGGGTTTGGGTTCTGGTTCAGGTTCAGGTTCAGGTTCAGGGTAGTGTTCGCCTTAGGATTAAAGTTAGGATTATGGTTCTGGTTCGGGTTAGTGTTAGGGTTCCTTTTCAGGTTCAGTTTCGGTTTCGGGTTTGGGTTCAGGTTAGGGTTCTGAATTGGGTTCGGATTTGGGTTCGCGTTAGGGTTCGGGTTAGTGTTAGTGTTCGGGTTCGGGTTCGGGTTCGGGTTTTATATTTCTTAAACAGACAGCTTATTAATTATGGAAACACTTGATGTCCTTTACATATCATATTATTTTGTCCTTATACTGAAACAGGACACACAAGTGACATGCATCCTTCTTCTCTGTTCAACTTACTTCCACACAAAACTTTTTAACATTACAGAAAGCAGAATCAATTCTTGTTATCTATTTCTCATAATTCTATTAAACAAAGCTTTTGAGCAGTTGACAAATTATATGCATCCATTTGCTTATGAAAATTTCAGGAGTTCCACAATCAATTTGTGGAATAAGCTTTCTCTATAAGAAATATAAGTAGACTACAAATTATTTGTGGAACTGCTGAACTTTTCAGATTCTCTATATAAAAAGGATTTTAACTTCACATACACCAGAACAAAATGCATAGTTCTGCTGAACTTAACAAATTCCTTACAAACAAAGGCGTTTTGGTTTACATACAACAAACACGCTTAGCATCTCTTTTATAAACTTTTTAGCTATATACATACTAGCATCATTCGGCTCTCCTTATCATGCTCTACATATTCAAAGGTTTTTGGCATCACATATAGCCCAGAAAAATTCCTTGCCTTCAACCTAACATATTCCTTATATACAAAATGTTTTTAACAGAATATACCGCAGAAACACCTTGTCTTGTAATTTTTATATTGGAGTTGTTCTGAAGAATATTTTAAAAATCTTTGTATATAAAGTATATGAAAATTTAAGCAAAAGAATGCATCTAATTTGTCTACTGCTCTAAAGCTTTGTTCAATAGAACCATGACAAGTAGAAAACAAGAATTGATTCTGGTTTCTGTAATCTTAAAAATATTTGTGTGGAAGTAAGTTGAACAGAGAAGGATGCATCTCACGTGTGTGTCTTGTTTCATGATTCATGTAGTTAATAAGCTATCCCTATCTCTATGAGAAATATAAGTAGACTACAAAATGTAACGCTATAATGCTTTCTTTCTAAGCATTCAATATAAGGAATATAATATGGAGAAGACAAGTACTTTAAGTAAAGTTAGGGATTTTTTGTCAAAAGTATGATGAGAGAAATCATGCACATCAAGTGTGTCTGTAATTAATAAGCTTTATCTATAAGAAATATAAGTACACTACAAATTGTTTGTGGAACTGCTGAACTTTTCAGATTATTTATATTAAAAGGGTTTGGGTTTGGTTTTCAGTTTCAATTTCGGTTTCGGGTTCAGGTTCGAGTTCAGGTTCGCGTTTTAGGGTTAGGATTCGGGTTTGGGTTAGGGTTCGGGTTCGGGTTCGGGTTCAGGTTTGGGTTTGAGTTTGGGTTTGGTTTTGGTTTAGGGTTAGGGTTAGGGTCCGGGTCCGGGTTCGAGTTAGGGTTTGGGTTCAGGTTAGGGTTTGGGTTTGGGTTCTGGTTCCGGTGCTGGTTTGGGTTCTAGTTCTGGTTCTGGTTCTGGTTCTGGTTTGATTTTGGATTTGGGTTTGGGTTTGTGCGGGTTCGGATTCGGGTTCGGGTTCATGTTAGGGTTACGGTTACGGTTAGGGTTAGGTTTTGCGTTTGGGTTTGGGTTTGGGTTCTGGTGAGTGTTTGGGTTCACGTTCGGGGTAGTGTTCTCTTTCGGGTTCACTTTAGGATTAGGGTCAGGATTCAGGTTCATGTTCGGGTTCGGGTTCAGGTTAGGGTTTGGGTTTGGGTTCTGGTTCAGGTTCAGGTTCAGGGTAGTGTTCGCCTTAGGATTAAAGTTAGGATTATGGTTCTGGTTCGGGTTAGTGTTAGGGTTCCTTTTCAGGTTCAGTTTCGGTTTCGGGTTTGGGTTCAGGTTAGGGTTCTGAATTGGGTTCGGATTTCGGTTCGGGTTACGGTTCGGGTTAGTGTTAGTGTTCGGGTTCGGGTTCGGGTTCGGGTTTTATATTTCTTAAAGAGACAGCTTATTTATTATGGAAACACTTGATGTCCTTTACATATCATATTATTTTGTCATACTGAAACAGGACACACACGTGACATGCATCCTTCTTCTCTGTTCAACTTACTTCCACACAAAACTTTTTAACATTACAGAAAGCAGAATCAATTCTTGTTATCTATTTCTCATAATTCTATTAAACAAAGCTTTTGAGCAGTTGACAAATTATATGCATCCATTTGCTTATGAAAGTTTCAGCAGTTCCACAATCATTTTGTGGAATATGCTTTCTCTATAAGAAATATAAGTAGACTACAAATTGGTTGTGGAACTGCTGAACTTTTCAGATTCTCTATATAAAAAGGATTTTAACTTCACATACACCAGAACAAAATGCATAGTTCTGCTGAACTTAACAAATTCCTTACAAACAAAGGCGTTTTGGTTTACATACAACAAACACGCTTAGCATCTCTTTTGTAAACTTTTTAGCTATATACATACTAGCATCATTCGGCTCTCCTTATCATGTTCTTCCTGTTCAATGGTTTTTGGCATCACATGTAGCCCAGAAAAATTCCTTGCCTTCAACCTAACATATTTCTTATATACCAAATTTTTTTTAACAGAATATACCGTAGAAACACCTTGTCTTGTAATTTTTATATTGGAGTTGTTCTGAAGAATATTTTAAAAATCTTTGTATATAAAGTATATGAAAATTTATGCAAAAGAATGCATCTAATTTGTCTACTGCTCTAAAGCTTTGTCCAATAGAACCATGACAAGTAGAAAACAAGAATTGATTCTGGTTTCTGTAATCTTAAAAAGATTTGTGTGGAAGTAAGTTGAACAGAGAAGGATGCATCTCACGTGTGTGTCTTGTTTCATGATTCATGGAGTTAATAAGGTATCCCTATCTCTATGAGAAATATAAGTAGACTACAAAATGTAATGCTATAATGCTTTCTATCTAAACATTCAATATAAGGAATATAATATGTAGAAGAAAAGTAGTGTAAGTAAACTTAGGGATTTTTTGTCAAAAGTATGATGAGAGAAATCATGCACATCAAGTGTGTCTGTAATTAATAAGCTTTATCTATAAGAAATATAAGTAGACTCCAAATTGTTTGTGGAACTGCTGAACTTTTCAGATAATTTATATTAAAAGGGTTTGGGTTTGGTTTTCGGTTTCAGTTTCAGTTTCGGGTTCAGGTTCGAGTTCAGGTTCGCGTTTTAGGGTTAGGATTCGGGTTTGGTTTAGGGTTAGGGTTCGGGTTCGGGTTCAGGTTTGGGTTTGAGTTTGGGTTTGGTTTTGGTTGAGAGTTAGGGTCCGGGTCCGGGTCCAAGTTCGAGTTAGGGTTTGGGTTCAGGTTAGGGTTTGGGTTTGGGTTCTGGTTCTCGTTCTGGTTTGGGTTCTGGTTCTGGTTTGGGTTCGGGTTTGAGTTTGGATTTGGGTTTGGGTTCGGGTTCAGGTTCGGATTCGGGTTCGGGTTCATGTTAGGGTTACGGTTACGGTTAGGGTTAGGTTTTGCGTTTGGGTTTGGGTTTGGGTTCTGGTGAGTGTTTGGGTTCACGTTCGTGGTAGTGTTCGCTTTAGGGTTCACTTTAGGATTAGGGTTAGGATTCAGGTTCATGTTCGGGTTCGGGTTCAGGTTAGGGTTTGGGTTTGGGTTTGGGTTTGGGTTCTGGTTCAGGTTCAGGTTCATGGTAGTGTTCGCGTTAGGATTAAAGTTAGGTTTACGGTTCTGGTTCGGGTTAGTGTTAGGGTTCCTTTTCAGGTTCGGTTTCGGTTTTGGGTTTGGGTTCAGGTTAGGGTTCTGAATTGGGTTCGGATTAGGGTTCGGGTTCGGGTTCAGGTTTGGGTTTGAGTTTGGGTTTGGTTTTGGTTTAGTTTTAGGGTCCGGGTCCTGGTGCGGGTTCGAGTTAGGCTTTGGGTTCAGGTTAGGGTTTGGGTTTGGTTCTGGTTCTCGTTCTGGTTCGGGTTTGGGTTCTGGTTCTGGTTCTGGTTCTGGTTCTGGTTCGGGTTTGAGTTTGGATTTGGGTTTGGGTTCATGTTCGGGTTCGGATTCGGGTTAGGGTTCATGTTAGGGTTACGGTTACGGTTAGGGTTAGGTTTTGCGTTTGGGTTTGGGTTTGGGTTCTGGTGAGTGTTTGGGTTCACATTCGGGGTAGTGTTCGCTTTAGGGTTCACTTTAGGATTAGGGTTAGGATTTAGGTTCATGTTCGGGTTCGGGTTCAGGTTAGGGTTTGGGTTTCGGTTTGGGTTTGGGTTTGGGTTTGGATTCTGGTTCGGGTTCAGGTTCAGGGTAGTGTTCGCATTAGGATTAAAGTTAGGATTATGGTTCTGGTTCGAGTTAGTGTTAGGGTTCCTTTTCAGGTTCAGTTTCGGTTTCGGGTTTGGGTTCAGGTTAGGGTTCTGGATTGGGTTCGGATTTGGGTTCGGGTTAGGGTTCGGGTTAGTGTTAGTGTTAGTGTTAGTGTTCGGGTTCGGGTTCGGGTTTTATATTTCATAAAGAGACAGGTTATTTATTATGGAAACACTTGATGTCCTTTACATATCATATTATTTTGTCATACTGAAACAGGACACACACGTGCCATGCATCCTTCAATTTGTGGAGTAAGCTTTCCCTATATGAAATATAAGTAGACTACAAATTGTTTGTGGAACTGCTGAACTTTTCAGATTATTTATATTAAAAGGGTTTGGGTTTGGTTTTCGGTTTCAAATTCGGTTTCGGGTTCAGGTTCGAGTTCAGGTTCGCGTTTTAGGGTTAGGATTCGGGTTTGGGTTAGTGTTAGGGTTCGGGTTCGGGTTCAGGTTTGGGTTTGAGTTTATGTTTGGTTTTGGTTTAGAGTTAGGGTCCGGGTCCGGGTCCGGGTTCTAGTTAGGGTTTGGGTTCAGGTTAGGGTTTGTGTTTGGGTTCTGGTTCTTGTTCTGGTTTGGGTTCTGCTTCTGGTTCTGGTTCTGGTTCAGGTTCGGGTTTGAGTTTGGATTTGGGTTTGGGTTCGTGTTCGGGTTCGGATTCGGGTTCGGGTTCATGTTAAGGTTACGGTTAGTGTTAGGGTTAGGTTTTGCATTTGGGTTTGGGTTTGGGTTCTGGTTAGTGTTTGGGTTCACGTTAGGGGTAGTGTTCACTTTAGGGTTCACTTTAGGATTAGGGTTAGGATTCAGGTTCATGTTCGGGTTCGGGTTCAGGTTAGGGTTTGGGTTTGGGTTTGGGTTTGGGTTCTGGTTCAGGTTCAGGTTCAGTTTCAGGGTAGTGTTCGCGTTAGGATGAAAGTTAGGATTATGGTTCTGGTTCGGGTTAGTGTTAGGGTTCCTTTTCAGGTTCGGTTTCGTTTTCGGGTTTGGGTTCAGGTTAGGGTTCTGAATTGGGTTCGGATTTGGGTTCGGGTTTGGGTTCAGGTTTGGGTTTGAGTTTGGGTTTGGTTTTGGTTTAGGTTTAGGGTCCGGGTCCGGGTCCGGGTTTGAGTTAGGGTTTGGGTTCAGGTTAGGGTTTGGGTTTGGGTTCTGGTTCTCGTTCTGGTTTGAATTTGTGTTCTGGTTCTGGTTCTGGTTCTGGTTCTGGTTCTGGTTCTGTTTCTGGTTCTGGTTCGGGTTTGAGTTTGGATTTGGGTTTGGGTTCGTGTTCGGGTTCGGATTCGGGTTCGGGTTCATATTAGGGTTATGGTTACGGTTAGGGTCAGGTTTTGCGTTTGGGTTTGGGTTTGGGTTCTGGTGAGTGTTTGGGTTCACGTTCGGGGTAGTGTTCTCTTTCGGGTTCACTTTAGGATTAGGGTCAGGATTCAGGTTCATGTTCGGGTTCGGGTTCAGGTTAGGGTTTGGGTTTGGGTTCTGGTTCAGGTTCAGGTTCAGGGTAGTGTTCGCCTTAGGATTAAAGTTAGGATTATGGTTCTGGTTCGGGTTAGTGTTAGGGTTCCTTTTCAGGTTCAGTTTCGGTTTCGGGTTTGGGTTCAGGTTAGGGTTCTGAATTGGGTTCGGATTTGGGTTCGGGTTAGGGTTCGGGTTAGTGTTAGTGTTCGGGTTCGGGTTCGGGTTCGGGTTTTATATTTCTTAAACAGACAGCTTATTAATTATGGAAACACTTGATGTCCTTTACATATCATATTATTTTGTCCTTATACTGAAACAGGACACACAAGTGACATGCATCCTTCTTCTCTGTTCAACTTACTTCCACACAAAACTTTTTAACATTACAGAAAGCAGAATCAATTCTTGTTATCTATTTCTCATAATTCTATTAAACAAAGCTTTTGAGCAGTTGACAAATTATATGCATCCATTTGCTTATGAAAATTTCAGGAGTTCCACAATCAATTTGTGGAATAAGCTTTCTCTATAAGAAATATAAGTAGACTACAAATTGGTTGTGGAACTGCTGAACTTTTCAGATTCTCTATATAAAAAGGATTTTAACTTCACATACACCAGAACAAAATGCATAGTTCTGCTGAACTTAACAAATTCCTTACAAACAAAGGCGTTTTGGTTTACATACAACAAACACGCTTAGCATCTCTTTTATAAACTTTTTAGCTATATACATACTAGCATCATTCGGCTCTCCTTATCATGTTCTTCCTGTTCAATGGTTTTTGGCATCACATGTAGCCCAGAAAAATTCCTTGCCTTCAACCTAACATATTTCTTATATACCAAATTTTTTTTAACAGAATATACCGTAGAAACACCTTGTCTTGTAATTTTTATATTGGAGTTGTTCTGAAGAATATTTTAAAAATCTTTGTATATAAAGTATATGAAAATTTATGCAAAAGAATGCATCTAATTTGTCTACTGCTCTAAAGCTTTGTCCAATAGAACCATGACAAGTAGAAAACAAGAATTGATTCTGGTTTCTGTAATCTTAAAAAGATTTGTGTGGATGTAAGTTGAACAGAGAAGGATGCATCTCACGTGTGTGTCTTGTTTCATGATTCATGGAGTTAATAAGGTATCCCTATCTCTATGAGAAATATAAGTAGACTACAAAATGTAATGCTATAATGCTTTCTATCTAAACATTCAATATAAGGAATATAATATGTAGAAGAAAAGTAGTGTAAGTAAACTTAGGGATTTTTTGTCAAAAGTATGATGAGAGAAATCATGCACATCAAGTGTGTCTGTAATTAATAAGCTTTATCTATAAGAAATATAAGTAGACTCCAAATTGTTTGTGGAACTGCTGAACTTTTCAGATAATTTATATTAAAAGGGTTTGGGTTTGGTTTTCGGTTTCAGTTTCAGTTTCGGGTTCAGGTTCGAGTTCAGGTTCGCGTTTTAGGGTTAGGATTCGGGTTTGGGTTAGGGTTAGGGTTCGGGTTCGGGTTCAGGTTTGGGTTTGAGTTTGGGTTTGGTTTTGGTTGAGAGTTAGGGTCCGGGTCCGGGTCCGGGTTCGAGTTAGGGTTTGGGTTCAGGTTAGGGTTTGGGTTTGGGTTCTGGTTCTCGTTCTGGTTTGGGTTCTGGTTCTGGTTCTGGTTCGGGTTCGGGTTCGGGTTCGGGTTTGAGTTTGGATTTGGGTTTGGGTTCGTGTTCGTGCTCGGATTCGGGTTCGGGTTCATGTTAGGGTTACGGTTAGGGTTAGGGTTAGGTTTTGCGTTTGGGTTTGGGTTTGGGTTCTGGTTAGTGTTTGGGTTCACGTTCGGGGTAGTGTTCACTTTAGGGTTCACTTTAGGATTAGGGTTAGGATTCAGGTTCATGTTCGGGTTCGGGTTCAGGTTAGGGTTTGGGTTTGGGTTTGGGTTTGGGTTCTGGTTCAAGTTCAGGTTCAGGGTAGTGTTCGCGTTAGGATTAACGTTAGGATTACGGTTCTGGTTCGGGTTAGTGTTAGGGTTCCTTTTCTGATTCGGTTTCGATTTCGGGTTTGGGTTCAGGTTAGGGTTCTGAATTGGGTTCAGATTTGGGTTCGGGTTCGGGTTCAGGTTTGGGTTTGAGTTTGGGTTTGGTTTTGGTTTAGGTTTAGGGTCCGGGTCCGGGTCCGGGTTTGAGTTTGGGTTTGGATTCAGGTTAGGGATTGGGTTTGGGTTCTGGTTCTCGTTCTGGTTTGGGTTTGTGTTCTGGTTCTGGTTCTGGTTCTGGTTCTGGTTCTTGTTCTGGTTCTGGTTCTGGTTTGAGTTTGGATTTGGGTTTGGGTTCGGGTTCGGGTTCCGATTCGGGTTCGGGTTCATGTTAGGGTTACGGTTACTGTTAGGGTTAGGTTTTACGTTTGGGTTTGGGTTTGGGTTCTGGTTAGTGTTTGGGTTCAAGTTCGGGGTAGTGTTCGCTTTAGGGTTCACTTTAGGATTAGGGTTAGGATGCAGGTTCATGTTCGGGTTCGGGTTCAGTTTAGGGTTAGGGTTTGGGTTTGGGTTTGGGTTCTGGTTCAGGTTCAGGTTCAGGGTAGTGTTCGCGTTAGGATTAAAGTTAGGATTACGGTTCTGGTTTGGGTTAGTGTTAGGGTTCCTTTTCAGGTTCGGTTTCAGTTTCGGGTTTGGGTTCAGGTTAGGGTTCTGAATTGGGTTCAGATTTGGGTTCGGGTTCGGGTTCATGTTTGGGTTTGAGTTTGGGTTTGGTTTTGGTTTAGGTTTAGGGTCCGGGTCCGGGTCCGGGTTCGAGTTAGGATTTGGGTTCAGGTTAGGGTTTGGGTTTGGGTTCTGGTTCTCGTTCTGGTTCTGGTTCTGGTTCTGGTTCAGGTTTGAGTTTGGATTTGGGTTTGGGTTCGTGTTCGGGTTCGGATTCGGGTTCGGGTTCATGTTAGGCTTACGGTTACGGTTAGGGTTAGGTTTTGCGTTTGGGTTTGGGTTTGGGTTCTGGTTAGTGTTTGGGTTCACGTTCGGGGTAGTGTTCGCTTTAGGGTTCACTTTAGGATTAGGGTTAGGATTCAGGTTCATGTTCAGGTTCGGGTTCAGGTTAGGGTTAGGGTTTGGGTTTGGGTTTGGGTTCTGGTTCAGGTTCAGGTTCAGGGTAGTGTTCGCGTTAGGATTAAAGTTAGGATTACGGTTCTGGTTCGGGTTAGTGTTAGGGTTCCTTTTCAGGTTCGGTTTCAGTTTCGGGTTTGGGTTCAGGTTAGGGTTCTGAATTGGGTTCGGATTTGGGTTCGGGTTCGGGTTCAGGTTTGGGTTTGAGTTTGGGTTTGGTTTTGGTTTAGGGTTAGGGTCCGGGTCCGGGTCCAGGTTCGAGTTAGAGTTTGGGTTCAGGTTAGGGTTTGTGTTTGTGTTCTGGTGTTCGTTCTGGTTTGGGTTCGAGTTCTGGTTCTGGTTCTGGTTCTGGTTCGGGTTCGGGTTTGAGTTTGGATTTGGGTTTGGGCTCGTGTTCGGGTTCGGATTCGGGTTCGGGTTCATGTTAGGGTTACGGTTACGGTTAGGGTTAGGTTTTGCGTTTGTGTTTGTGTTTGGGTTCTGGTGAGTGTTTGGGTCTGAATTGGGTTCGGATTTGGGTTCGGGTTAGGGTTCGGGTTAGTGTTAGTGTTCGGGTTCGGGTTCGGGTTCGGGTTTTATATTTCTTAAAGAGACAGCTTATTAATTATGGAAACACTTGATGTCCTTTACATATCATATTATTTTGTCCTTATACTGAATCAGGACACACACGTGACATGCATCCTTCTCTGTTCAACTTACTTCCACACAAAACTTTTTAACTTTACAGAAAGCAGAATCAATTCTTGTTATCTATTTCTCATAATTCTATTAAACAAAGCTTTTGTTCAGTTGACAAATTATATGCATCCATTTGCTTATGAAAATTTCAGCAGTTCCACAATCAATTTGTGGAATAAGCTTTCTCTATAAGAAATATAAGTAGACTACAAATTGGTTGTGGAACTGCTGAACTTTTCAGATTCTCTATATAAAAAGGATTTTAACTTCACATACACCGGAACAAAATGCATAGTTCTGCTGAACTTTACAAATTCCTTCCAAACAAAGGCGTTTTGGTTTACATACAACAAACACGCTTAGCATCTCTTTTATAAACTTTTTAGCTATAAACATACTAGCATCATTCGGCTCTCCTTATCATGTTCTTCATATTCAATGGTTTTTGGCATCACATATAGCCCAGAAAAATTCCTTGCCTTCAACCTAACATATTCCTTATATACAAAATGTTGTATATTCAAGCTAACATATTCCTTATATACAAAATGTGGCGCAGTGGTTAAATGCCTGTACTGCAAGTAAAACTGTGCTCACGACCTGGGTTCAATCCCCGGTAGCAGGCTCAAGGTTCACTCAGCCTTCCATCCTTCCGAGGTCGGTAAAATGAGTACCCAGCTTGCTGGGGGGGCAATGTGTAGCCTGCACTCTGTAATTAAATTTGTAAACCGCCCAGAGACTACTTGTAGTAGTATGGGGCGGTATATAAGCAGAACACTTTACTTTTTTTTTTTTAACAGAATATACCGTAGAAACACCTTGTCTTGTAATTTTTATATTGGAGTTGTTCTGAAGAATATTTTAAAAATCTTTGTATATAAAGTATATGAAAATTTAAGCAAAAGAATGCATCTAATTTGTCTACTGCTCAAAAGCTTTATTTAGTAGAACCATGACAAGTAGAAAACAAGAATTGATTCTGGTTTCTGTAATCTTAAAAAGATTTGTGTGAAAGTAAGTTGAACAGAGAAGGATGCATCTCACGTGTGTGTCTTGTTTCATGATTCATGTAGTTAATAAGCTATCCCTATCTCTATGAGAAATATAAGTAGACTACAAAATGTAATGCTATAATGCTTTCTTTCTAAGAATTCAATATAAGGAATATAATATGTAGAAGACAAGTAGTTTAAGTAAAGTTAGGGACTTTTTGTCAAAAGTATGATGAGAGAAATCATGCACATCAAGTGTGTCTGTAATAAAGCTTTATCTATAAGAAATATAAGTAGACTACACATTGTTTGTGGAACTGCTGAACTTTTCAGATTATTTATATTAAAAGGGTTTGGGTTTGGTTTTCGGTTTCAGTTTCGGTTTCGGGTTCAGGTTCGAGTTCAGGTTCGCATTTTAGGGTTCGGATTTGGGTTTGGGTTAGGGTTAGGGTTCGGGTTTGGGTTCAGGTTTGGGTTTGAGTTTGGTTTTGGTTTTGGTTTAGAGTTAGGGTCCGGGTCCGGGTCCGGGTTCGAGTTCGAGTTAGGGTTTGGGTTCAGGTAAGGGTTTGGGTTTGGGTTCTGGTTCTCGTTCTGGTTTGCATTCTGGTTCTGGTTTGGGTTCGGGTTTGAGTTTGGATTTGGGTTTGGGTTCGTGTTCAGGTTCGGATTCGGGTTCGGGTTCATGTTAGGCTTACGGTTATGGTTAGGGTTAGGTTTTGCGTTTGGGTTTGGGTTTGGGTTCTGGTGAGTGTTTGGGTTCACGTTCGTGGTAGTGTTCGCTTTAGGGTTCACTTTAGGATTAGGGTTAGGATTCAGGTTCATGTTCGGGTTCGGGTTCAGGTTAGGGTTTGGGTTTGGGTTTGGGTTTGGGTTCTGGTTCAGGTTCAGGTTCAGGGTAGTGTTCGCGTTAGGATTAAAGTTAGGTTTACGGTTCTGGTTCGGGTTAGTGTTAGGGTTCCTTTTCAGGTTCGGTTTCGGTTTTGGGTTTGGGTTCAGGTTAGGGTTCTGAATTGGGTTCGGATTAGGGTTCGGGTTCGGGTTCAGGTTTGGGTTTGAGTTTGGGTTTGGTTTTGGTTTAGTTTTAGGGTCCGGGTCCGGGTCCGGGTTCGAGTTAGGCTTTGGGTTCAGGTTAGGGTTTGGGTTTGGGTTCTGGTTCTCGTTCTGGTTTGGGTTTGGGTTCTGGTTCTGGTTCTGGTTCTGGTTCTGGTTCGGGTTTGAGTTTGGATTTGGGTTTGGGTTCATGTTCGGGTTCGGATTCGGGTTAGGGTTCATGTTAGGGTTACGGTTACGGTTAGGGTTAGGTTTTGCGTTTGGGTTTGGGTTTGGGTTCTGGTGAGTGTTTGGGTTCACATTCGGGGTAGTGTTCGCTTTAGGGTTCACTTTAGGATTAGGGTTAGGATTCATGTTCATGTTCGGGTTCGGGTTCAGGTTAGGGTTTGGGTTTCGGTTTGGGTTTGGGTTTGGGTTTGGATTCTGGTTCGGGTTCAGGTTCAGGGTAGTGTTCGCATTAGGATTAAAGTTAGGATTATGGTTCTGGTTCGAGTTAGTGTTAGGGTTCCTTTTCAGGTTCAGTTTCGGTTTCGGGTTTGGGTTCAGGTTAGGGTTCTGGATTGGGTTCGGATTTGGGTTCGGGTTAGGGTTCGGGTTAGTGTTAGTGTTAGTGTTAGTGTTCGGGTTCGGGTTCGGGTTTTATATTTCATAAAGAGACAGGTTATTTATTATGGAAACACTTGATGTCCTTTACATATCATATTATTTTGTCATACTGAAACAGGACACACACGTGACATGCATCCTTCAATTTGTGGAGTAAGCTTTCCCTATATGAAATATAAGTAGACTACAAATTGTTTGTGGAACTGCTGAACTTTTCAGATTATTTATATTAAAAGGGTTTGGGTTTGGTTTTCGGTTTCAAATTCGGTTTCGGGTTCAGGTTCGAGTTCAGGTTCGCGTTTTAGGGTTAGGATTCGGGTTTGGGTTAGTGTTAGGGTTCGGGTTCGGGTTCAGGTTTGGGTTTGAGTTTATGTTTGGTTTGGGTTTAGAGTTAGGGTCCGGGTCCGGGTCCGGGTTCTAGTTAGGGTTTGGGTTCAGGTTAGGGTTTGTGTTTGGGTTCTGGTTCTTGTTCTGGATTGGGTTCTGGTTCTGGTTCTGGTTCTGGTTCAGGTTCGGGTTTGAGTTTGGATTTGGGTTTGGGTTCGTGTTCGGGTTCGGATTCGGGTTCGGGTTCATGTTAAGGTTACGGTTAGTGTTAGGGTTAGGTTTTGCATTTGGGTTTGGGTTTGGGTTCTGGTTAGTGTTTGGGTTCACGTTAGGGGTAGTGTTCACTTTAGGGTTCACTTTAGGATTAGGGTTAGGATTCAGGTTCAGGTTCGGGTTCGGGTTCAGGTTAGGGTTTGGGTTTGGGTTTGGGTTTGGGTTCTGGTTCAGGTTCAAGTTCAGTTTCAGGGTAGTGTTCGCGTTAGGATGAAAGTTAGGATTATGGTTCTGGTTCGGGTTAGTGTTAGGGTTCCTTTTCAGGTTCGGTTTCGTTTTCGGGTTTGGGTTCAGGTTAGGGTTCTGAATTGGGTTCGGATTTGGGTTCGGGTTTGGGTTCAGGTTTGGGTTTGAGTTTGGGTTTGGTTTTGGTTTAGGTTTAGGGTCCGGGTCCGGGTCCGGGTTTGAGTTAGGGTTTGGGTTCAGGTTAGGGTTTGGGTTTGGGTTCTGGTTCTCGTTCTGGTTTGAATTTGTGTTCTGGTTCTGGTTCTGGTTCTGGTTCTGGTTCTGGTTCTGGTTCTGGTTCTGGTTCTGGTTCTGGTTCTGGTTCGGGTTTGAGTTTGGATTTGGGTTTGGGTTCGTGTTCGGGTTCGGATTCGGGTTCGGGTTCATGTTAGGGTTACGGTTACGGTTAGGGTCAGGTTTTGCGTTTGGGTTTGGGTTTGGGTTCTGGTGAGTGTTTGGGTTCACGTTTGGGGTAGTGTTCCCTTTAGGGTTCACTTTAGGATTAGGGTTAGGATTCAGGTTCATGTTCGGGTTCGGGTTCAGGTTAGGGTTTGGGTTTGGGTTTGGGTTTGGTTTCTGGTTCAGGTTCAGGTTCAGGGTAGTGTTCGCGTTAGGATTAAAGTTAGGATTATGGTTCTGGTTCGGGTTAGTGTTAGGGTTCCTTTTCAGGTTCAGTTTCGGTTTCGGGTTTGGGTTCAGGTTAGGGTTCTGAATTGGGTTCGGATTTGGGTTCGGGTTCGGGTTCGGGTTAGTGTTAGTGTTCAGGTTCGGGTTCGGGTTCGGGTTTTATATTTCTTTTTTTTTTTATAATTTTTTTTATTAAATTTTAAACTACATACAACATAAGAAAATGAAAGTAAAGGAAAAAAAACTACAACAAACAATATAAGTGCACCCCCATCCCACGGGGCCATCCATACATTCTTATTCGTTGCTCCATCTTCTATTCTTCTAGTAGTCTTCTTAAAGTTCTCTTCTCCAGAATTGTTGTGAGATATTCGTGGACTCTTTCCCTTTTCCTTCAACTAGTACATAATCTAAAAATTTACCCCAAATATCGTAGAAAATGTCTTTTTTCATTTCTCCTCGTTTAACCTTTAAACTGCAGGACAGTTTATCGTTTATAGCTATATCCCAAAGTTCATTATACCAGTCTTCCATCTTGAATTCTAGTTTTGACTTCCAGTTTTTTGCTATAATTAATCTAGCAGCTGTCATAAAATTTGCTATTAGTTCCTTTGTTGTAACAACATAATCTTTACTTGTTAACAATGATAATAATGCTATCTCTGGATTACAATCTATATCCATCTTAATCATGTTACTTAGCTCTAAAAACACTTTTTTCCAGAACCTTTGGACTATTTCACATTCCCACCAAAGATGCAAGTAAGTACCAAGCTCTTTTTCACATTTCCAACATATCTTAGAGTAGGCAGGATTCATTCTATTTAGTCTTACTGGGGTTAAATACCATCTAGAAACCAATTTGAAGTAGTTTTCTTTTATCCTGACCGATAATGATCTCAAAATTCTCATATTCCAAATTTTCTTCCAGTCTTCTTTCTCTATCTGTACATTAAGGTCTTGGTTCCAAACTTCTCTCAAGGTGTTTAACTCCTTCATTTCTGATAATTCTCCTAATATTTTATATATTTTACGTGTTATTCCTTTCTCTGAATTTTCCTGTTCAGACTCAAGCGATAATAGGAAATGTTCAAATTTTGTGCATTCTCTGATTTGATTATTTCTTTTTCCCCAGTCCTTCATCCATTTTCCTAGTTGAATATAATTTAACCATGTTAAATCACTGGGTTGCAAAATATTTTTTATATCCTGAATTGTTTTAATCTTGAGCATCCAATCCTTTAGTCTAGCTATTTTCTTAATTTTAAATAACTCCAAATAATGCTTCAAGTTGTCTGGAAAGCTTTCCAAGTCAGTAACTAAAGCCAGTGGGGATCCCTTCGGAGACAAGATTTTCCTATATGTTCTCCATGTAACAATTAAACTATTCAATAGGGGGTTGTCAATCTTTACTTTGTTTTTAACTTCCGTGAATAAAAGTGTGTTTATTTTCCCCTTTATATCCAAAGACTCTTGCTCCCACCATATTAGCTTCTGTGGTTTAAAAAGAATTTCCCCCAAAGAACTAAGTTGATTAGCTATATAATAATTTTTTATATTGGGTATACCTATTCCTCCTTCTTTCTGAGATCTATACCATAGACTTTTATTTATTCTTGATTTTTTCCCTGCATTACAATACCTATTTATCATGTCTTGGAGAGTTTTAATTTCCTTTTCTAAAAACTGAACTGGTAACATTTTAAAAATAAAGTTAATTTTTGGAAGTATTTTCATTTTTATCAATGCAATTCTGCCAAACCACGATAATTTTAGTTTAGAGTAGGATAATAATTTGTTTTTCATCTCTTCTACTAATTTCAAAATATTTCTTTCTTTAGTTTTAGTAAATTCTTTATGGAGTTCTAATCCTAGATATTTAATGCTTTTTCCCGGTTTAAGTCCAGATTTTTCAATCATCTTTAAATCATGTTTTCCATAATTGAACAATAAACTCTCTGATTTTTGCCAGTTTACACATAATCCTGTTATTTCTCCAAATTCTTCTAAATGAGTTTTTACTCTTTGAATATTCTCTATTGGGTTTACAATAGTCAAAAGAGCATCGTCCGCGAATAAACTGATTTTAGTTGCCCCATCTTTCCCTATACCTTTAATAGATTTATCGTCCCTTATGGCATTTGCCTGGAGCTCTATAACAATACAAAAAAGGACTGGAGAAAGAGGACATCCTTGTCTAGTTCCTCGGCCTAGGGTGATTTGTTCAGTCAATCCATCATTAACTATTATTGAGGAAGTGCCCGTTGAATATAGTTGATTTATTACTCCCAAAAAGGATTTCCCAAATCCCCATTTTTTTAACAATATTTTTAATGTGGGCCATTGAACACAATCAAAAGCTTTAAAAAGATCTAGAGATAACATCCCAGCTTTAGTAGTACTCTTTCCCATTTCATAAAGAACATTCAAATTCCTTCTAATAATATTTGCCATTTGTCTACCTTTGATAAAACCACATTGATCCTCTTTAATATATTTAGCTATAAATTTATTCATTCAAGTTCGGGGTAGTGTTCGCTTTAGGGTTCACTTTAGGATTAGGGTTAGGATTCAGGTTCATGTTCGGGTTCGGGTTCAGGTTAGGGTTAGGGTTTGGGTTTGGGTTTGGGTTCTGGTTCAGGTTCAGGTTCAGGGTAGTGTTCGCGTTAGGATTAAAGTTAGGTTTACGGTTCTGGTTCGGGTTAGTGTTAGGGCTCCTTTTCAGGTTCGGTTTCGGTTTCGGGTTTGGGTTCAGGTTAGGGTTCTAAATTGGGTTCGGATTTGGGTTCGGGTTCGGGTACAGGTTTGGGTTTGAGTTTGGGTTTGGTTTTGGTTTAGGGTTAGGGTCCGGGTCCGGGTCCGGGTTCGAGTTAGGGTTTGGGTTCAGGTTAGGGTTTGGGTTTGGGTTCTGGTTCTCGTTCTGGTTTGGGTTTGGGTTCTGGTTCTGGTTCTGGTTCTGGTTCGGGTTTGAGTTTGGATTTGGGTTTGGGTTCTTGTTCGGGTTCGGATTCGGGTTAGGGTTCATGTTAGGATTACGGTTACGGTTAGGTTTAGGTTTTGCGTTTGGGTTTGGGTTTGGTTTCTGGTGAGTGTTTGGGTTCTCATTCGGGGTAGTGTTCGCTTTAGGGTTCAATTTAGGATTAGGGTTAGGATTCAGGTTCATGTTCGGGTTCGGGTTCAGGTTAGGGTTTGGGTTTGGGTTTGGGTTTGGGTTTGGGTTTGGGTTCTGGTTCAGGTTCAGGTTCAGGGTAGTGTTCGCGTTAGGATTAAAGTTAGGATTATGGTTCTGGTTCGGGTTAGTGTTAGGGTTCCTTTTCAGGTTCAGTTTCGGTTTCGGGTTTGGGTTCAGGTTAGGGTTCTGAATTGGGTTCGGATTTGGGTTCGGGTTAGGGTTCGGGTTAGTGTTAGTGTTAGTGTTCGGGTTCGGGTTCGGGTTTTATATTTCTTAAAGAGACAGCTTATTTATTATGGAAACACTTGATGTCCTTTACATATCATATTATTTTGTCATACTGAAACAGGACACACACGTGACATGCATCCTTCTTCTCTGTTCAACTTACTTCCACACAAAACTTTTAAACATTACAGAAAGCAGAATCAATTCTTGTTATCTATTTCTCATAATTCTATTAAACAAAGCTTTTGAGCAGTTGACAAATTATATGCATCCATTTGCTTATGAAAATTTCAGCAGTTCCACAATCAATTTGTGGAGTAAGCTTTCTCTATAAGAAATATAAGTAGACTACAAATTGTTTGTGGAACTGCTGAACTTTTCAGATTATTTATATTAAAAGGGTTTGGGTTTGGTTTTCGGTTTCAAATTCGGTTTCGGGTTCAGGTTCGAGTTCAGGTTCGCGTTTTAGGGTTAGGATTCGGGTTTGGGTTAGGGTTAGGGTTCGGGTTCGGGTTCAGGTTTGGGTTTGAGTTTTGGTTTGGTTTTGGTTTAGAGTTAGGGTCCGGGTCCGGGTCCGGGTTCGAGTTAGGGTTTGGGTTCAGGTTAGGGTTTGGGTTTGGGTTCTGGTTCTCGTTCTGGTTTGGGTTCTGGTTCTGGTTCTGGTTCTGGTTCGTGTTCGGGTTTGAATTTGGATTTGGGTTTGGTTTCGTATTCGGGTTTGGATTCGGGTTCGGGTTCATGTTAGGATTACGGTTAGGGTTAGGGTTAGGTTTTGCGTTTGGGTTTGGGTTTGGGTTCTGGTTAGTATTTGGGTTCACGTTCGGGGTAGTGTTCACTTTACGGTTCACTTTAGGATTAGGGTTAGGATTCAGGTTCATGTTCGGGTTCGGGTTCAGGTTAGGGTTTGTGTTTGTGTTTGGGTTTGGGTTCTGGTTCAGGTTCAGGTTCAGGTTCAGGGTAGTGTTCGCGTTAGGATTAAAGTTAGGATTACGGTTCTGGTTCGGGTTAGTGTTAGGGTTCCTTTTCAGGTTCGGTTTCGGTTTCGGGTTTGGGTTCAGGTTAGGGTTCTGAATTGGGTTCGGATTTGGGTTCGGGTTCGGGTTCAGGTTTGGGTTTGAGTTTGGGTTTGGTTTTGGTTTAGGTTTAGGGTCTGGGTCCGGGTCCGGGTTTGAGTTAGGGTTTGGGTTCAGGTTAGGGTTTGGGTTTGGGTTCTGGTTCTCGTTCTGGTTTGGGTTTGTGTTCTGGTTCTGGTTCTGGTTCTGGTTGTGGTTCAGGTTTGAGTTTGGATTTGGGTTTGGCTTTGTGTTCGGGTTCGGATTCGGGTTCGGGTTCATGTTAGGGTTACGGTTACGGTTAGGGTTAGGTTTTGCGTTTGGGTTTGGGTTTGGGTTCTGGTGAGTGTTTGGGTTCACGTTTGGGGTAGTGTTCGCTTTCGGGTTCACTTTAGGATTAGGGTTAGGATTCAGGTTCATTTTTTGGTTCGGGTTCAGGTTAGGGTTTGGGTTTGGGTTTGGGTTTGGGTTTGGGTTCTGGTTCAGGTTCAGGTTCAGGGTAGTGTTCGCGTTAGGATTAAAGTTAGGATTATGGTTCTGGTTCGGGTTAGTGTTAGGGTTCCTTTTCAGGTTCAGTTTCGGTTTCGGATTTGGGTTCAGGTTAGGGTTCTGAATTGGGTTCAGATTTGGGTTCGCGTTAGGGTTCGAGTTAGCGTTAGTGTTCGGGTTCGGGTTCGGGTTCGGGTTCGTGTTTTACATTTCTTAGAGACATCTTATTAATTATGGAAACACTTGATGTCCTTTACATATCATATTATTTTGTCTTTATACTGAAGCAGGACACACACGTGACATGCATCCTTCTTCTCTGTTCAACTTACTTCCACACAAAACTTTTTAACAT
Organism: Phrynocephalus vlangalii; assembly: GCA_037367305.1. NCBI lineage: Eukaryota > Metazoa > Chordata > Lepidosauria > Squamata > Agamidae > Phrynocephalus > Phrynocephalus vlangalii. The sequence continues at coordinate 51,739 of JAWVWN010002553.1, forward strand.
TACAGAAAGCAGAATCAATTCTTGTTATCTATTTCTCATAATTCTATTAAACAAAGCTTTTGAGCAGTTGACTAATTATATGCATCCATTTGCTTTTGAAAATTTCAGCAGTTCCACAATCAATTTGTGGAATAAGCTTTCTCTATAAGAAATATAAGTAGACTACAAATTGGTTGTGGAACTGCTGAACTTTTCAGATTCTCTATATAAAAAGGATTTTAACTTCACATACACCAGAACAAAATGCATAGTTCTGCTGAACTTTACAAATTCCTTCCAAACAAAGGCGTTTTGGTTTACATACAACAAACACGCTTACCATCTCTTTTATAAACTTTTTAGCTATATACATACTGGCATCATTCGGCTCTCCTTATCATGTTCTTCATATTCAATGGTTTTTGGCATCACATATAGCCCAGAAAAAATCCTTGCCTTCAACCTAACATATTCCTTATATACAAAATGTTTTTAACAGAATATACCGTAGAAGCACCTTGTCTTGTAATTTTTATATTGGAGTTGTTCTGAAGAATATTTTAAAAATCTTTGTATATAAAGTATATAAAAATCTAAGCAAAAGAATGCATCTAATTTGTCTACTGCTCAAAAGCTTGTTCAATAGAACCATGACAAGTAGAAAACAAGAATTGATTCTGGTTTCTGTAATCTTAAAAAGATTTGTGTGGAAGTAAGTTGAACAGAGAAGGATGCATCTCACGTGTGTGTCTTGTTTCATGATTCATGTAGTTAATAAGCTATCCCTATCTCTATGAGAAATATAAGTAGACTACAAAATGTAATGCTATAATGCTTTCTTTCTAAGCATTCAATATAAGGAATATAATATGTAGAAGACAAGTAGTTTAAGTAAAGTTAGGGATTTTTTGTCAAAAGTATGATGAGAGAAATCATGCACATCAAGTGTGTATGTAATAAAGCTTTATCTATAAGAAATATAAGTAGACTACAAATTGTTTGTGGAACTGCTGGACTTTTCAGATTATTTATATTAAAAGGGTTTGGGTTTGGTTTTCGGTTTCAGTTGCGGTTTCGGGTTCAGGTTCGAGTTCAGGTTCGCGTTTTAGGGTTAGGATTCGGGTTTGGGTTAGGGTTCGGGTTCGGGTTCGGGTTCAGGTTTGGGTTTGAGTTTGGGTTTGGATTTGGTTTAGAGTTAGGGTCCGGGTCCGGGTCCGGGCTCGAGTTAGGGTTTGGGTTCAGGTTAGGGTTTGGGTTTGGGTTCTGGTTCTCGTTCTGGTTTGGGTTCTGGTTCTGGTTCTGGTTCGGGTTCGGGTTTGAGTTTGGATTTGGGTTTGGGTTTGTGTTTGTGTTCGGATTCGGGTTCGGGTTCATGTTAGGGTTACGGTTAGGGTTAGGTTTAGGTTTTGCGTTTGGGTTTGGGTTTGGGTTCTGGTTAGTGTTTGGGTTTGGGTTCTGGTTCTCGTTCTGGTTCGGGTTCGGGTTTGAGTTTGGATTTGGGTTTGGGTTCGTGTTCGGGTTCGGATTCAGGTTCGGGTTCATGTTAGGGTTACGGTTAGGGTTAGGGTTAGGTTTTGCGTTTGGGTTTGGGTTTGGGTTCTGGTTAGTGTTTGGGTTCACGTTCGGGGTAGTTTTCGCTTTAGGGTTCACTTTAGGATTAGGGTTAGGATTCAGGTTCATGTTCGGGTTCGGGTTCAGGTTAGGGTTTGGGTTTGGGTTTGGGTTCTGGTTCAGGTTCAGGTTCAGGTTCAGGGTAGTGTTCGCGTTAGGATTAAAGTTAGGATTACGGTTCTGGTTCGGGTTAGTGTTAGGGTTCCTTTTTTCATGTTCGGTTTCGGTTTCGGGTTTGGGTTCAGGTTAGGGTTCTGAATTGGGTTCGGATTTGGGTTCTGGTTCGGGTTCAGGTTTGGGTTTGAGTTTGAGTTTGGTTTTGGTTTAGGGTTAGGGTCCGGGTCCGGGTCCGGGTTCGAGTTAGGGTTTGGGTTCAGTTTAGGGTTTGGGTTTGGGTTCTGGTTCTGGTTCTGGTTCTGGTTTGAGTTTGGATTTGGGTTTGGGTTCGTGTTCGGGTTCGGATTCGGGTTTGGGTTCATGTTAGGGTTACGGTTACGGTTAGGGTTAGGTTTTGCGTTTGGGTTTGGGTTTGGGTTCTGGTGTGTGTTTGGGTTCACGTTCTGGGTAGTGTTCGCTTTCGGGTTCACTTTAGGATTAGGGTTAGGATTCAGGTTCATGTTCGAGTTCGGGTTCAGGTTAGGGTTTGGGTTTGGGTTTGGGTTTGGGTTTGGGTTCTGGTTCAGGTTCAGGTTCAGGGTAGTGTTCGCGTTAGGATTAAAGTTAGGATTATGGTTCTGGTTCGGGTTAGTGTTAGGGTTCCTTTTCAGGTTCAGTTTAGGTTTCGGGTTTGGGTTCAGGTTAGGGTTCTGAATTGGGTTCGGATTTGGGTTCGGGTTAGGGTTCGGGTTAGTGTTAGTTTTCGTGTTCCGGTTCGGGTTCGGGTTTTATATTTCTTAAAGAGACAGCTTATTAATTATGGAAACACTTGATGTCCTTTACATATCATATTATTTTGTCCTAATACTGAAACAGGACACACACGTGACATGCATCCTTCTTCTCTGTTCAACTTACTTCCACACAAAACTTTTTAACATTACAGAAAGCAGAATCAATTCTTGTTATCTATTTCTCATAATTCTATTAAACAAAGCTTTTGAGCAGTTGACAAATTATATGCATCCATTTGCTTATGAAAATTTCAGCAGTTCCACAATCAATTTGTGGAATAAGCTTTCTCTATAAGAAATATAAGTAGACTACAAATTGGTTGTGGAACTGCTGAACTTTTCAGATTCTCTGTATAAAAAGGATTTTAACTTCACATACACCAGAACAAAATGCATAGTTCTGCTGAACTTTACAAATTCCTTCCAAACAAAGGCGTTTTGGTTTACATACAACAAACACGCTTAGCATCTCTTTTATAAACTTTTTAGCTATATACATACTAGCATCATTCGGCTCTCCTTATCATGTTCTACATATTCAATGGTTTTTGGCATCACATATAGCCCAGAAAAATTCCTTGCCTTCAACCTAACATATTCCTTATATACAAAAATTTTTTAACAGAATATACCGCAGAAACACCTTGTCTTGTAATTTTTATATTGGAGTTGTTCTGAAGAATATTTTAAAAATCTTTGTATATAAAGTATATGAAAAGTTAAGCAAAAGAATGCATCTAATTTGTCTACTGCTCAAAAGCTTTAATAGAACCATGACAAGTAGAAAACAAGAATTGATTCTGGTTTCTGTAATCTTAAAAAGATTTGTGTGGAAGTAAGTTGAACAGAGAAGGATGCATCTCACGTGTGTGTCTTGTTTCATGATTCATGTAGTTAATAAGCTATCCCTATCTCTATGAGAAATATAAGTAGACTACAAAATGTAATGCTATAATGCTTTCTTTCTAAGCATTCAATATAAGGAATATAATATGTAGAAGACAAGTAGTTTAAGTAAAGTTAGGGATTTTTTGTCAAAAGTATGATGAGAGAAATCATGCACATCAAGTGTGTCTGTAATAAAGCTTTATCTATAAGAAATATAAGTAGACTACAAATTGTTTGTGGAACTGCTGAACTTTTCAGATTATTTATATTAAAAAGGTTTGGGTTTGGTTTTCGGTTTCAGTTTCGGTTTCGGGTTCAGGTTCGACCCTAACCCTAACCCTAACCCTAGCCCTAACCCTAACCCTAACCATAACCCTAACCCTAACCATAAACCTATGCCTAACCCTATGCCTAACCCTCATCCTAACCTTAACCCTAACCCTAGCCCTAGATCTCGACATAGGCCTTGGCCTACCAGTAGCCATAACCCTAATGTTAACCCTAACCCTAACCATAACCCTAACCGTAACCCTAACCGTAACCCTAACCGTACCCAGAAACCTAACCCTAACCCTAACCCTAACCCTAACCCTAACCCAAACCCTAACCCTAACCCTAACCCTAACCCTAACCCTAACCCTAACACTAACCCTAACACTAACACTAACACTAAAACTAACCGAAACACTAACCGGAACCGGAACCTTAACCCTAACCCTAACCCTAACCCTTACCCTAACCCTATCCCTTACCCTAACCCTAAACCTAACCCAAACCCTAACCCTGACCCTAACCCTAACCCTTACCCTAGCAGTAGCCATAACCCTAACCCTAACCCTAACTCTAACCCTAACCCTAACCCTAACCCTAACCCAAACCCTATCCCTAACCCTAACCCTGACAATGACCCTGACCCTAACCCTGACCTCCCTAAACCCTAACCCTAACCCTACCCGTAACCCTAACCCTCACCTAACCTCACCCGCACCCTCATCCTAACCCGAACCCTAACCCTAACCCTAATCCTAACCCTATCCCTAACCCTAACCCTAACCCTAACCCCAACCCTAACTCTTATCCTAAACCTTACCCTAACCCTAACCCTAACCCTAACCCTAACCCAACCCTACCTACCCTAACCCTAACCACTACCCCCACCCTAACCCTAATCCTAACCTATCATTAAACTAACCCTAACCCTAACACTGACCCGAACCCGAACCCGAACCCGAACCGAACCCGAGAACCCGAAACACAACACTAACACTACACACACTAACCTAACAATACCCTAACCCTAACCCTAACCCTAACCCTAACCCTAACCCTAACCCTAACCCTAACCCTAACCCTAACCCTAACCCTAACACTAACCCTAACACTAACACTAACACTAAAACTAACCGGAACACTAACCGGAACCGGAACCTTAACCCTAACCCTAACCCTAACCCTTACCCTAACCCTATCCCTTACCCTAACCCTAAACCTAACCCAAACCCTAACCCTGACCCTAACCCTAACCCTTACCCTAGCAGTAGCCATAACCCTAACCCTAACCCTAACTCTAACCCTAACCCTAACCCTAACCCTAACCCAAACCCTATCCCTAACCCTAACCCTGACAATGACCCTGACCCTAACCCTGACCCTCACCCTAACCCTAACCCTAACCCTACCCGTAACCCTAACCCTCACACTAACCCTCACCCGCACCCTCATCCTAACCCGAACCCTAACCCTAACCCTAATCCTAACCCTATCCCTAACCCTAACCCTAACCCTAACCCCAACCCTAACTCTTATCCTAAACCTTACCCTAACCCTAACCCTAATCCTAACCGTAACCCTAACCCTAACCCTAACCCAAACCCTAACCCTAACCCTAACCCTAACCCTAAACCCTACCCCCCACCCTAACCCTAATCCTAACCCTATCATTAAACCTAACCCTAACCCTAACACTGACCCGAACCCGAACCCGAACCCGAACCCGAACCCGAACCCGAAACATAACACTAACACTAACACTAACACTAACAATTACCCTAACCCTAACCCTAACCGTAACCCTAACCCTAACCCTAACCCTAACCCTAACCCTAACCCTAACCCTAACCCTAACCCTAACCCTAACCCTAACCCTAACCCTAACCCTAACCCTATGCCTAACCCTCACCCTAACATTAACCCTAACCCTAGCCCTAGATCTTGACATAGGCCTTGGCCTACCAGTAGCCATAACCCAAACCCTAACCCTAACCCTAAACATACCCCTAACCCTAACCCCAACACTAACACTAACACTAACCATATCCTTAACCCTATCTCTTACACTTTCCATAACCATAACCGTAACAGTAACCGTAACCCTAACACTAACACTAACCCTAT